>PITA01009272.1:10571-78958 GCA_004023965.1 Spilogale gracilis | reverse complement strand
CCCATCCCCCCACCCCCTTCCCTCCAAGACCCTCAGTTTGTTTCAGAGTCCAAAGTCTCTTGTGTTTCATTTCCCTTCCCGATTTACCCTACTTCCCATTTCCTTTCCTTCTCCTACTGTCCTCTATGTTACTCCTTATGCACCACAAGTAAGTGAAACCATGTGATACTTGACTTTCTCTACTTGGCTTATTGCAATCAGCATAATCTCTTCCAGTCCACTCCATGTTGCTACAAAAGTTGGATATTCATCCTTTCTGATGGAGGCGTCATATTCCATTGTATATATGGACCATACCTTCTTTATCCATTCTTCTGTTGAAGGGCACCTTGGCTCTTTCCACAGTTTGGTGACGGTGGCCATTGCTGTGATGAACATTGGGGTAAATATGGCCCTTCTTTTCACTACATCTGTATCTTTGGGGTAAATACCCAGTAGTGCAATTCAGGGTCATAGGGTAGCTCTATTTTTAATTTTTTAAGGAATCTCCACACTATTTTCCAAAGTGGTGACACCAACCTGCATTCCCACCAATAGTGTAAGAGGGTTTCTCCGCAGCTTCTCCAACACTTGTTGTTTCCTGTCTTGTTAATTTTGGCCTTTCTGACTCGTAGCTCAGTGTGGTTTTGATTTGAATTTCCCTGATAGCTAGTGACGCTGAACATTTTTTTCATGTGTCTGTTAGCCATTTGTATATCTTCTATGGAGAAGTGCCTCTTCATGTCTCCTACCCATTTTTTGATACAATCATCTTCTTTTTGGATGTTGAGTTTGAGTAGTTCTATATAGATCTTGGATATCAGCACTTTGTCTGTAGTGTCATTTGCAAATATCCTCTCCCATTCTGTGGGTTGCCTCTTTGTTTTGTTGACTGTTTCCTTTGCTGTGCAGAAGTTTTTTATTTTGATGAAGTCCCAAAAGTTCATTTTCACTTTTGTTTCCTTTGCCTTTGGAGACCTATCTTGAAAAAAGTTGCTGTGGCCAGTGTCAAAGAGATTACTGCCTATGTTCTCCTCTAGGATTTTGATGGATTCCTGCCTCATATTGAGGTCTTTCATCCATTTCCAGTTTATCTTTGTGTGTGGCATAAGAGAATGGTCAAGTTTCATACTTCTATATGTAGCTGTCCAATTTTCCCAGCACCATTTATTGAACAGAATGCCTTTTTCCCACTGGATATTTTTTCCTGCTTTGTTGAAGATGATTTGAGCATAGATTTGTGGGTCCATATCTGGACTCTCTACTCTGTTCCATTGGTCTATTTGTCTGTTTTTGTGCCAGTACCATACTGTCTTGGTGATCACAGCTTTGCAATAAAGTCTGAAATCAGGTAACCTGATGCCCCCACCTTTGTTTTTCTTCTTCAACAATTCTTTAGCAATTCAGGGTCTTTTGTGGTTCCATATAAATTTTAGGATTGTTTGTTCCAACACTTTGAAAAATGTTGGTGGAATTTTGATCGAGATGGCATTGAAAGAATAGATTGCTCTGGGCAGTACAGACATTTTAGCAATGTTTATTCTTCTGCTCCATGAGCATGGAACACTCTTCCATTTTTTTGTGTGTCTTCTTCAATTTCTTTCAGGAGTGTTCTATAGTTCCTTGAGTACAGATCCTTAACTTCTTTGGTTGGGTCTATTCCTAGGTATCTTATGGTTTTTGGTGCTATAGTAAATGGAATCGATTTCTCTTTCTATATTTTCATTGTTAGTGTATAAGAATTGTTGAATGAGTTCCAGTAGTTTGGGGGGAGGGTCTTTTGGGTTTTCCATATAAAGAATCATGTCATCTGCAAAGAGAGAGTTTGACTTCTTTGCCAATTTGAATACATTTTATTTCTTTCTGTTGTCTGATGGCTGTTGCTAGGATTTCTAACACTATGTCGAACAACAGTGGTGAGAATGGGCATCCTTTTCTTATTCCTGATCTCAGTGGAAAGGCTGTCAGTTTTTCCCCATTGAGAATGATATTCACTGTGGGTTTTTCATACATAGATTTTTATGAGGTTGAGGAATGTTCCCTCTATCCCTATACTTTGAAGAGTTTTAATCAAGAATGGATGTTGTATTTTGTCAAATGCTTTTTCTGCATCAATTGAGAGTACCATGTGGTTCTTCTCTCTTCTCTTATTGATTTCGTCTATCATGTTGATTGATTTGCGAGTGTTGAACCACCCTTGCATTCCTGGGATAAATCCAACCTGGTCATGGTGGATAATCTTTTTCATGTACTGTTGGATCCTTTTGGCAAGGATCTTGTTAAGAATCTTGGCATTCATGGGAGAGCCTGGTGGTGGGTACTGAGGGCACCTATTGCATGGAGCACTGGGTGTGGGGAATGGGGAATGAAACTTGGAACACTGGGAAAAAAATTAAGTAACAATAAAAAAAAAAGAGTCTCAAAAAAAAAAGTCTTGGCATTCATATTCATCAGAGATATTGGTCTGAAGTTCTCCTTTTTGATGGGGTCTTTGCTTGGTTTGGGGATTAGAGTAATGCTACCTTCATAGAAAGAGTCTGGAAGTTTTCCTTCTGTTTCTATTTTTTGAAACAACTTCAGGAGAAGAGGTGTTATTTCTTCTTTGAATGTTTGGTAGAATTCCTCAGGGAATCCATCAGATCCTGGGATCTTGTTTTTTGAGAGGTTTTTGATCACTGTTTCAATCTTGTTACTAGATATTTATTGGTCTATTCAGATTGTCAATTTCTTCCTGTTTCAGTCTTGGAAGTTTATAGGTTTCTAGGAACGCATCCGTATCTTCTAGGTTTGTTAAACTTATTGGCATATTAACTGTTGATAGTAATTTCTGATGATTGTTTCTACTTCCTTGGTGTTAGTCTTGATCTCTCCTCTTTCATTCATAATTTTATTAATTTGGGTTTAATCCATTTTCTTTTGGATTAGTTTGGCCAATGGTTTATTGATCTTAATTCTTTCAAAGAACCAGCTTCTAGTTTTGTTGATGTGTTCTACTGTATCTCTAGTTTCTAATTCATTCATCTCTGCTCTAATCTTAATTATTTCCTGTCTTGTGTGTGGGGTTGGTTTAATTTGTTATTGATTTTCCAGTTATTTAAGGTGTAATGAGAGTTGGTGTATTCAGGATTTTTCAATTTTTTTGAGTAAGGCTTGAATGGCTATGTATTTCCCCCTCAGGACTGCCTTTGCTGTATCCCATAGGTTTTGGATTGATGTATCTTCTTTCTCATTGGTTTCCATGAAGTGTTTCAGTTCTTCTTTGATTTCCTGGTTGATCCACAGACTCTTGAGCAGGATTGTCTTTAGCTTCCAAGTGTCTGATTTTCTTCTGAACTTTTTGTTGTGGTTGAGTTCCAATTTCAAGGCACTGTGGTCAGAGAATATGGAGGGAATAATCTCAATCTTCTGGTATCAGCTGAGTCCTGATTTGTGACCTAGTTAAGTGGTCTAGTCTGGAGAGAAAGTTCCATGTGCACTTGAGAAGAACGGGTATTCTGCTGTTTTAGGGTGGAATGTTCTGAATATATCTATGAGATCCATCTGGTCCAATATGTCATTCAGAGCTCTTGTTTCTTTGTTGATTTTCTGTTTAGATTATCTGTCCATTGCCAACAGTGGTGTGTTAAGATCTCCTACAATTAATGTGTTTGTATCAATATGACTCTTTACTTTGCTTAACCATTTGCTTATGTAGTTGGCTGCTCCCATGTTGGTGGCATAAATATTTATAATTGTTAGATCTTCTTGGTGTATAGAACCTTTGAGAATGATGTAGTGTCCTTCCAGGCCTCTGATTATAGTCTTTAGATGAAAATCTAATTTGTCTGATATGAGAATTGCTACCCCAGCTTTCTTTTGAGGTCCACTGGCAGGAATGATGGCCCTCCATCCCCTCACTTTCAATCTGGAAGTATCTTTAGATTCAAAATGTGTCTCTTGTAAACAGCATATGGACAGGTCCTGTCATTTTATCCAGTCTGCAACCCTGTGCCTTTTTATCAGAGCATTAAGGCCATTCACAGTGAGAGTGATTATTGATAGACATGTAATTATTGACATCATGTTGCCTCTGAAGTCCATGTTTCTATATATTACCTCTGTAAATTTCTGTTCTGTCACTCTTGGGTTCATTTCTCTTTTATAGTTCCCTTCTTAATATTTCTTGTAGTGCTGGCTTGGTGGTCACATAATCTTTTAGACCTTGGCGGTCCTGGAAGCTCTTTATCTCTCCTTCCATTTTGAAAGTCAACCTTGCTGGGTACATTATCCTTGGTTGCATATTTATTTCATGCAATTTCCTGAATATGTCTCACCAACCCCTTCTGGCTTGCCAGGTTTCTGTGGATAGGTCTGACATTATTCTGAATGCCCTCCCCCTGTACATAAGGGATGGCTTCCCTCTAGCTGCCCTTAAGACATATTCTTTGATTTTATGATTTGTAAATTTCACAATTATGAAAACCCTGGAAGGTTTTTTAGCTTCATTGATTTTGGGGGCGTGTCCTCTCTGCCTCTAGGAGATGAACGTTTGTTTCATACCCCAGTTAGGGAAATTTTCATCCATGATTTGTTCAACTATATCTTGTAGGCTCCTCTCTCTCTCAACTCCCTCGGGGATTCCAATAATTCTGATATTGGAGCATTTCATGGCATCATTTATTTCCCTAATTCTATTTTCATGGGATTTTAACTGTTTCAAGACTTCTCTTGATCCTCCTTCTTAATCCACCTGTTTTCTAAATCACTAATATGATATTCAACTTCACCTACCCTAGCTGTTAGCATATTTAAATTAGATTGCATCTCATTAATAGCCTTTTTAACCTCTGTCAGTTTGGCTTTCACTTCTGTCCTTAGAGCTTCTATCTTGCTACTAATGTTCATTTCCATCTTAGCCATTGCTTTGATGATTGCTACCCTGAATTCCATTTCTGTCATATTGTTTATGTTCATTTCCAGTAATTCTGTGACAGGGGTTGCAGTCTCTGGGTTTTTCTTCTGATGGTTGTTCCTCCTCTGAGTCATTTTGGCGAGGGGTGGTTGAGGGGATGTATAGCTGAATATATCAACCACTATCCAGGTGAGTTGCTCGTTGGAAGGTTTCAGAGCAATCAGAAGTCACCACCAAAATGGAAGAAGAAAGAAAAAAGAGAGAGAAAAAGAGAAAAGAAGCAATAAAAAAACCCGGCCAGAATGGGACCCTATGGTAGGATTTATATGGTACAAAATTACAACAGAGTAAAGAAAAAGACCATGAAGAGTAAAAGACAGTTGAAGAGATCAAAAAGCTAAGCCCAAACCTGAATGACCCCCAAGACCAACATTTATATATTACAAAGGAAAAAACAATTACACAGAAACACTGACAGATGAATAGGATGGGAAGGTGAGTTGTGGGCAAGGAAAGTATTTCAGATCCTCCTGAGTATGCTTGTTATTATTGTTAAAGGAGTCCACTTTTTAAAGATACAGGGAGATTAAAACTGGTTTGTATATAGGGGTAGTATTGAATAGGAATGAAGGATTACCTTAATGCTTATAACTATATGCATATTGAAAAGGAAAAAGAATAACATAAAGAAGAGAGAAAAAAGGAAAAACAAAGAAAAAAAACCCAAAGAAGCAACAACAACAACAACAACAACAAAACACAGGTATGTGTTTGAAAAAAGTTCAAGGTAAAAAGTTATTATGGGGCGCCTGGGTGGCTCAGTTGGTTGGGCGACTGCTTTCAGCTCAGGTCATGATCCTGGAGTCCCGGGATCGAGCCCCACATTGGGATCCCTGCTCGGCGGGAAGCCTGCTTCTCCCTCTCTCACTCCCCCTGCTTGGGTTCCCTCTCTTGCTGTGTTTCTCGCTGTCAAATAAATAAATAAAATCTTTAAAAAAATTTAAAAAAAGTTATTATGGAGTGTTGTATTAAGTATCATGTTGTAATAATAAGTGGATTAAAAAAATAAAACAAAAACCGTGAGAGTGAATTTTAAATTTAATGTGAAAACTTTAAAAAGAAAGTTAAAAAGAAAATAAAGTGAAAAGCTGTATCTATAATGCGTACAGCTTTTGGGGTAGTATCAGGAGCTTAATATATTGCTTTTCCCCCGATGTTGGGATTTTGCAGTTTTATGGAGGCCCTTTGGTGTTGTCCTCTTGTTCTTCTCTCTTGCCTTCTGGGGGAGGGGATTGCCCCGCTGTTTTTTCAGTCAGTGTTCCCTGGACTGAGTCTCTCTGCCCCCTTTCTAGGGCCTGGGCTCCATGGCAACCAGATTTTCAGGCTTTTGTTCTCTGGAGGATTTGTTCTTTTGCGGCTTTTTGCAGCTTTTCAGAAAGTCAGGTCAGAGCAAATATCTGTGTCCAGACCTCCATCTCAGAGAGAGGCCTCAACTAGCTCCACTCTGGATGGTGCGGGGCACACAGACTCTCTCTGTATTTTCCCCTTTATCTCGCCACTCCTCCGAGGAAGCATGCCATGGAAACAGCGACTGATTTCGGATCGTGAGACCTTGTCTCTGCCCAGAGTCTCTGTCGTGCACTCCCATGTAGGAAGGACTGAGATCCCTCGGTCCCACAGGTCGCACGCAAGTCTACAGAATCGCCTCACCTGTGGCTTGTGTGTGCCTGACCCAAGGGGTGGAAAAAAGAGTGGAAAAAAGTGGCCTGTGCCTCCAGGCTCCCTCATGCGGCACTGGGGAGCGCTTCCTATCCCTGGCCTGGAGCCGCAGCTTTATATCCCTGCCAACGGAGGTCAGCTCTCCCTGGTTGCCTCGTAAGACCCTCTGTTTTTGCCTACTTTTAATCAGACTGCAATGTGGTGCTGCTCCCCAAGCACAGAGCACTTTCATCCTGGGGTATTGCTTTCCAATGGGTTGTTTCTGTGGGCTCCCTCCCCGGCGGCCCTTTGTTTTCGGTTATCACTCCGAGCATTCCCACTCCACTTTACCTCTTTGCTGATGCTCTACTTCCCCTGTACAGATCCAGAAGTCTCAATTATCTTGAATATATACCTTCCAGAAAGTGGCCACTTTTCTGTTCATAGAGTTGCTATTTTCTTTGACCTCCTGTGGAGTTCACAGGTGTTCAGAACGCTTGGATAACTATCTAGCTGAACTCCTAGGACCAGATGGAAACTTAGGTCTCCCACTCCTCTGCCATCTTGCTCCTCCCCTCACCTTTTGTATTCTTGGGAAGAAAGCTGCTATGTCCAGGCCATACTTCACCAGGGAATTATGTTCCACTTTTGAGTGGAATGTCTACATGAATTATCTGAAATTTTTCTGCATGGGAGATTTATTTGTTCTCAGTTTATTTATCCAATGATTTATTTATATCAATATGGACTCCTAAGTTTATTTTACAGTTTGGGTTTTAATAGAGTAGTACTTCATTTTGCTGCTCAAGGCTTTGAACACTGAGACCATTCAGTTCTCTCCTGTGTGCCTGTGACAGACCCATAACTGTGAGGTTTGTTTGTTTTTCTTAACAATGTGCTACTTTCTGGCACTACATGATGTCCCAGACTCATCTAATGAATATCCTACCTCATTCCTAGAATCAGTCCTTGCTCCGAGGAGTCTTGGTTCCTTTCCCTGGAGGGTGGTATTTAAGACCAACTTCTTTGGTGCTACATATGCTCACTATTACTGGAGAGTTGTAGATTCTGGGTCCTTCTTTGTCTCTTTTGCATACTAAGCAACATTTGTCTAGGTTCTTGTTATCTTTTGATATTGTTGCTTGATACTGTTTTGGTATTATTTACATATTACTAAAAATATGTGTTGAACTTTGTTTGTTGGGCTGTCATTAAATAAATACCACAGAACAGTGCCTGGGGGGCCAGGGTCCTGGGATCGAGCCCCGCATTAGGCTCCCTGCTCAGCAGAGAGCCTGCTTCTCCCTCTCTCACTCTGCAGCTCCTCTGCTTGGGCTCTCTCTCTCTCTGTAAAGTAAATAAATAAGATATTAAAAAAAATAAATAGCACAGATTGGATGGCTTAAGCAACAGATATTTATTTTCTCATAATTCTGGGGACTAGAAGACCAAGAGCAAGGTGTGTGTGGGTTTGGTTTCTTTTGAGGCCTTTCTCCTTGGATTGTAATGGTCACTTTCTCGTTGTGTCCTCACATGGTCATCCCTTGGTCTGTGTATCCTCCTCTTCTTATAAGAACATCAGCCCCATTGTATTAAGACCTCATTTTAAGTTAATCACTTTCTTTAATCTTTTATCTCCAAATACAGTCACATTCTGAGGTACTCGGGGTTAGGACTTCGTATGAGTTTGGGGGACACAATTCAGCCCCTAACACCTACCTATATTATGAAGTTTTATATTAAGTAGGTGTTTGCACTGACATTAAATAAGTGTTTCTTACACTGACAATGACTATCTACATTTCTATATTTTTAGTTCATTTATAGTTTATTTTTTGGTGTGGGATGGATAGTTAATCCTTTTACTCTGTAAGTAAATGATTTTACTATTCCCTGTAAAGATGAACCCTGGGCTTGAAGCTGATGTCACCAGCTCAAAGGAATATCAAGTCTTCTGCTGGGCATTTTATCATCACCAACTGGAAGCCACATTATTAACACTCTCTGCCTTACCTACCAACACTACCCTGGGAAGCTACCTCAGCAGAAGCCAATCCACACATGCTGGATATGGAAATTTTTAGCCTAGCTACAGAACCTAGAGCTTTACGATGTAACACAGGGCAACCTCTAAAAGTCCCAGGGGCCATCCAGCCCAGTGAGTTCTGAGAAAGCAACAAACCTTAAGAACTGAGGTGTCAACCAAAACACAATTTCCAGGTCTCCTGTGTTCATCCCCACTGCTGATGCAAGGTACAAATCCCACAGTTAGGCATCGTAGTCCTAGTTTACATATTCAAGTTAATTTCAGTCCACTCTGTATTTCCCTCTAGAATTTGGACACAATCAATGAATTATCTTCTATATGCCTTATAACCCAGTACCACTGCATTTAAATTCAACATGAAACGCTTCATTTCTGTCACTGTACGGATCTTTTGACTACTTCCTCTGCTATAATCTCTATCCAATCTCTAACCCAGTCCTGTTGGTTCTTCCTTGGTGAGAGTCCAAGAATCTATCTTCCTATTTTATTTTCAAACCCAGGGCTAATGATACATTTAGGCTCATGCTATCTCCTCTGACTTAACTGTATAATTTCCTAGCACATGCCTCTGGCTCCAATGTCAAATCAGTCTTCCTAATACACCTGCTGCACTGCCTTTGCTCAAAGACTTTAATAGTTGGTCTCCTTACTGCTTTGTTGACCAGCCCCTGTGGTGGCTCATCAGAACATAATTTGAAAACCTCTTCCTTTTTTTAAATTTATTTTTATTGTTACTTAAATTTTTTCCCCAGTGTTCCAAGATTCATTCCCCATCCCCCACACCCAGTGCTCTATGCAATAGGTGCCCTCAGTACCCACCACCAGGCTCTCCCATCCCCCCAGCTCCCTCCCTCCAAGTCCCTCAGTTTGTTTCTGTGTCCAAAGTCTCTCTTGTTTTGTTTCTCTCCCTGAATTACCCTACTTCCCATTTATTTTCCTTCTCCTACTGTCTTCCATATTACCCCTTATGCACCACACATAAATGAAACCATGTGATACTGGACTTTCTCTAGTTGGCTTATTTCACTCAGCATAATCTCTTCCAATCCAGTCCATGTTGCTACAAAAGTTGGATATTCATCCTTTCTGATGGAGGCGTAATTAATTCCATTGTATACATGTAACACTACAGACAAAGGGCTGGTATCCAAGATCTATAAAGAACTACTCAAACTCAACATCCAAAAAGAAGATGAACACATCCAAAAATGGGCAAGAGACATGAAGAGGCACTTCTCCATAGAAGATATACAAATGGCTAACAGACACATGAAAAAATGTTCAGCGTCACTAGCTATCAGGGAAATTCAAATCAAAACCACACTGAGATACCACCTTACATCAGTCAGAATGGCCAAAATTAACAAGTCAGGAAACAACAAGTGTTGGAGAGGCTGCGGAGAAAGGGGAACTCTCTTACACTGTTGGTGGGAATGCAAGTTGGTGCATCTGCTTTGGAAAACAGTATGGAGATTCCTTAAAAATTAAAAATAGAGCTACCCTATGACCCTGCAATTGCACTACTGGGCATTTACCCCAAAGATATAGATGTAGTGAAAAGAAGGGCCATATGTACCCCAATGTTCATTGCAGCAATGGCCACAATCGCCAAACTGTGGAAAGAGCCAAGGTGCCCACCAACAGACGAATGGATAAAGAAAACCTCTTCCTTATATAAGCCATCTGTTCCAACACGGTTTCCTCAATATGCTTCTTTTCCTTTCTTGCGCAATAAATGCCTTTTATTCTTCAAAATTTATCTCTCTTTCACAGACTTCTAAATTGTTTTAAATTTTAGAATTTGTGAGGATTAACCATTTTGCCTTTAGTATATTCTAGATTATATTTTTTTATTGTAACTGACTTCCAAAAATAGTTTTCTCACATATAGTAAGGATTTGGTACTAATTGATACTATGCTTAAAGGTGCTTTATTTTTTAACCTCTGTATTGAACAGAATCAGTCAAGTGAATAAACACAATATCCCCTTACACCTAACTCTTATAAAGGTAGAAAACAATAATACATTTCATTTAGAAAGATTAAATGCTTAGTAAACAGTGAGATAATTTTTAAGGACCACCACTATTATAATTCATTACTGCTGTGTTGTGACTATTACTGAGTAATTTATTACTAACATCTGTAATATTTTCTAGGGTTTTTTTCTGGTTTATTTTCTTTAATATTGGGTCTTACTCTGGACGTTTGCAACCTGGGAGGTCGGGCATAAAGCCAAAGCATGAGCATAGTGTATAAAGTCAAGTAGTTTATCTTAAAAGGCCACCTACAAGACAAACTCATGGTTTATAAGGAAAGTGTTTGATACAAATAAAATTCACCTATAAATTTGAATCCTGTTTCAGTTATAGAGGCAGGAAGAAATAGTTACTCATTTCCTCTTAATGTTTTTTTCTGCCTAAAGAGGAAAAACTTTGCCAAAATAATCACAACACCTTTCCCTCCCACTAAGATAAAATTTTCTGTATGTACACTGGGTATATTGAAAAATTTGTACTACTTTAAAAAGAAATTTCATGCAAATGTATAGTAGAGATTGCATTTGTATCCTATTTCATATATGAGAAATACTCAAAACCGGCTCTTCCCTGGACAGATGTCCAGACAAATACATCCTTCACGAAAATTGTCTTAAGAACAGTATTGTTCAATGAGTCTAAGAAGCATATTAAGAGTGTTCTTAGTACTAGAATACCGCCCTTAATGCATAAAAGTTATCAGTATTTCATTAAATATTGATTAAAGCTTTTCCTAATTAAGATTCTAAACACCGCTGGGCGCCTGGTGGCTCAGTTGGTTGAGCGACTGCCTTCGGCTCAGGTCATGATCCTGGAGACCCGGGATCGAGCCCCACATCGGGCTCCCTGCCCGGCGGGAAGCCTGCTTCTCCCTCTCTCGCTGTGTTTCTCTCTGTCAAATAAATAAAGTCTTTAAAAAAAAAAAAAAGAGAGATTCTAAACACTGCTTACTCTAGAACTTTTAGAAGATGTAAAAGAGTAAAAAAAAAAAAAGACAAAATATCTAGTAATTCCATTACTGAATGAACCATTCTTTTTGTCAAATGCTATTCCATACATTTATATATATTATAATTTTTATCAAATGTTCTCCAGTCTGAACTGCCATTCTCTTGAATGATTTAAAAACCTTAAAGCATCAATAAAAGTTTAATAATAAAACTGACCAAGGGTTAATTTACCTCTAACCAAGTTATAAAACACTAATTCTTAGGTTTTAACTTTAATTACTATCATTCTTTGAAGAAATGATTATGAGAGATGAAAGTCTGCAGTATAGGGCACCTGGGTGGCTCAGTGGGTTAAAGCCTCTGCCTTCAGCGCAGGTCATGATCTCAGGGTCCTGGGATCGAGGCCTGCATTGGGCTCTCTGCTCAGCGGGGAGCCTGCTTCCTCCTCTCTCTCTGCCTGCCTCTCTGCCTACTTGTGATCTCTCTCTCTGTCAAATAAATAAATAAATAAATAAAGTCTTTAATATTTAATATCACCCAGTTTTAAGAATTACTAACACTGATCCTTAACATTTTGGTTTTATCTCTTCCAGTTTTTTCTACAATATGTTTAAGAAACACTATTTTAAAACTTAATTAACATATTTAAAGACAATATTTTATGATTTTTCAATAACAGAATTAAAATATAATTAAAACATAATTAACTGACACCTTAGAGCACATACATTTTTATCCTGCCCTTTCACTAGATGGGATATTATGAGCATTTTCTTACATCTTTACAGATTCTTAAAAAATGTGATTTAAAAACTACAGGGTATACTATTTCTACATATTTCCTCATGTGGATGAAAGTCATTCAAATCCTTTCCTGTGTTTACTATTTTAATGAATGCTATGATGAACAAACTTTCTATGAATACTAATAAGAACAATTTTGACATTTATTTGAGGCAGGATATTAAGCACTTTCCATATATTGCTGCACTTAATTCTCACAATAATACCCAGAGATAGGTATGTTTTTCATACCTATTTTACAGATGTGAAGACTGAGGCTGACAGAACTACTGCCATACACCTTGGAAGTTTATTGTCTGGATTCAAAGCATGCACTCTCATTCCCAAATCCACATTTAAAAATCAGTTTTTATTTCCTAATGACATCCTACAAATGGAATAACTAGGTCAAAGGGTTTGAAATTTCAAGGGTTTTGTTATATATTACCAAACTGTTCTTCAGAAGATTAGCACAATTTATATTCTTTTTTTTTTTTTTAGATTTTATTTATTTATTTGACAGAGACAGAGATCACAAGTAGACAGAGAGAGAGGAGGAAGCTGACTCCCAGGCGAGCAGAGAGCCTGATGTGGGCCTCGATCCCAGGACCCTGAGATCATGACCTGAGCCAAAGGCAGAGGCTTTAACCCACTGAGCCACCCACGTGCATACAATTTATATTCTTAACAAGGAAAATACTCATTTAAGGACTATCTTTAAGAGGATTAGAAAAAAATCAAAGAGACAGTAGGCATTTCTTTCAACAGAGGAACTGTGCTTCTGAGATATGGATTAGAACAATCATGTTCTCTACTAAAAAAAGAACCCAAAGCATTATAGCTAATGATATTAACATTTCTGAAATATTTTAATTTCTCTTAAGAATGTCTTTAGATGGGGCGCCTGGGTGGCTCAGTTGGTTAAGCGACTGCCTTCGGCTCAGGTCATGATCCCGGAGACCCGGGATCGAGCCCCACGTCAGGCTCCCTGCTCGGCAGGAAGCCTGCTTCTCCCTCTCTCACTCCCCCTGCTTGTGTTCCCTCTCTGGCTGTGTTTCTCTCTGTCAAATAAATAAAATCTTAAAAAAAAAAAAAAAAGAATGTCTTTAGATAATAAATTCCTTCCTTAATAATATAAGAGAATTTAAATTGTAGTTTGTTAAAAGTAAATGCGACCAATAGCTCATTGCCAATAATCTAAACTATGATACTAACGCATAATAAGACAATGCTCCTACTGGAATTACTCGGCAAATTTTCCTTATTCCAGTGCTTTTCGAATCATACTCCCAAACAAACAAAAATTACTAATGATAGTGTTCTATTAGACTAAAGGACTGAAAACAACTCAATGATACTAGAGATAAAATGGGATATCAAATATTAAAATAACAAAATCAACTATATAATCAAAACTCAGAATGATCAAAGACCTATGGACCAGGCTGTTAGAATGAGTCAGTCATAATTAACACGGATAATGTATACACTCTTAAAGAGCAATACAAAATGCAACACTCCAGGACCTTATCAAAGACTATGAGGGTGCACGCCTGGCTTACTCAGTACGGCATGGCACTCTCAGTCTCAGGGTTGTAAGTCCAAGCTCCATGTTGGATGTAGAGATTACTTAGAACCACAATCTTGAAAAACAAAACAAAACTATACGCCCCATTTTTCTGTAATCTACTTTATACTAGAGACTGAGACCAGTGAAATTTACATAAGATAGCCTGATATAGGACGGCAAACATGCAGAAGCTTCTCTGCTGCTCTCCATTCCTGTGACCCAAGAGATGGCCAGTCATTCACTACACTACCTTCTGCGGACACTGGCCTCAGCATCCTCTTCAACACAGCACCTAAACTCACTCATACCGACAAAGGACAGGAGCTGAGTAGACTTATTTGCCACTGTTTGTCAACCTTGTTCTAAAGCTTTATTCCTTTAGGTGGTGTCTTCTAAATTTGAATCACGCCTGTCCACCCAGTTCTATTTTAGGAAGAATAGGAGGATAACAGTTTAGACTGTTAGACCTATCTCCTTTAGGGGAATAGTCATTTCAACTGACATGCTTTTTAATATCACATTCTTATTTTTGCTTGAAGTACAGGAAAAGCCAAATGAAACCTACGGCTCTAAATACTAGAGGAATAGTGTTCAGGGTATTATCTATGAGTATCTAAATATGAATTTTGATATATGAGATTTACTTGGGAACTCAGTACAATGAAATGTTTAGCCTTCTTTGAAAAAATGAGGGCCTTCCTTCTATTTGATAAAAACAGTATTCCCGGGGAACCTGGGTGGCTCAGTGGGTTAAAGCCTCTGCCTTCGGCTCAGGTCATGATCTCAAGGTCCTGGGATCGAGGCCTGCGTTGGGCTCTCTGCTCAGCGGGGAGCCTGCTTCCTCCTCTCTCTCTGCTCACTTGTGATCTCTCTCTGTCAAATAAATAAATAAAATCTTTAAAACAAAACAAAACAAAACAGTATTCCCTCTCTCTCTCCCCCCGCCACTGATTGCCAGGAAGCTCAGAAGCAAAACCTATAATTCAACTTTATCAATTATGATGAGCTTTATGACTGGCATATTTGTATTTATAAATTCTGGTTCTTTACTTTGATTGCAATTTTTTTCCTAGCACAAACTCTTCTTTTTTCTTTACATTTTAACATATACATTTGGCAAAAGATTTCTCTTATCATTTTGAAGAATGGGACAGCATATAAATTAATAGTTAGAATATAGTAATCACTGAACTTAGGCACCAAAGCAGCTGGAAGGTGCCAGGAAACCAAGGAAAACATTTTTACTTTAGGTAGCTAGTGGCTGAGCGCTGGTCGTTCCTCAACTTAGACACACCTCAAAATCACCTGGATAGATGCTTCTTTAACACAGTTTTTTGTTGCTCGTAAATTTAACATAGGTAATTAATTTAAAGAATGTAAGGATGCAGTGTAAAGGTCTTCTTCCATTTGAAACACTCTAACTCCCCAAAGATAGGCATAGAAATAGTTTTTTGGGTATTCTATGGCAAAATAATTTAAATATAGAAAACATTAAGAGCCTCAAATACTCAAACTCCTCATTTTCTTGTTACCTTACTACATTTCAAGTGGTCTTGGAAGTTAACTTCATTTATTCTGTGTGTATGGGGGAAATGCTCTTTGTGACGGGTCTCTCTTCCCAGCTCTACATTCAATGACCTCATATTGGTGGCTTGAAATAGGCCATTATTGTAGGGAAAATTTATATCAGGGAAATTAGCAAATGATAGGAATCCGTCCTCTTACCCCTAGTGGTTAAGCATTAGCAGCAAACCAGTGCATATGTGTTTTAGCCAAGGGAAACTATCCTATCTATTAGAAAAATCATGAAATACTGTGTACGGGGAATTCACAGAATTTGCTGGGATATAAAAAGGCAGGTTATTATGGCAACCAAGCTTATAAAGGGCTTCATGAGAGACAGAGAAAAAGGGCAAGCGTTTTCTGTCCTTTATCACAATTCACTTTAATTCTGTTTGAATATCAGGTCTCTAATATTAACAAATTGTGAATTTTCAAAATAGGATCAGATTCTTAAACGATAAAGTATCCTAGAAACAGTTTATCTTATAACAGTAGTTTCCTGACTTTCTCCAAAGCAGTATTTTTCTTCCAGAGGAAATTCTTCTTAGGAACTTCAAATAAAACAGATGTGAATAAAAGGCAAATATAACTAAGTTGTCCTTAGAGAACTTAATTTCATTGATCATAAAATCCTCTAAGGAATCCTCAAGCCCTTCTGAACTATTTGGGGTTTCTTTTTGAGAGAAAGAGACTGAGAGAGCCTTCGCATGGTGGTGGGGGTGGGGTGGAGTAGGGACGGGGAGGAAGGAGGTGTGCAGAAGGAAAGGGAGGAGAGAATCTTAGACAGGCTCCACACTCAGCCCGGAGTCCCCTGGGTCCTTGATACCAGGACACCAACCTGCGCCAAAAACCAAGAGCTGGATGCTTAACTGACTGAGCCACCCCCTTTCTGAACTGCTTGAAAAGCATTCTCTACAGATGGTTTAGCTCCCAAATGTATCTATGTATGAGAACCAACTGGGAAGGAGAGTCTTTGGAAGTAGGGTCCAAGAACTTGAATTTCTGAGTTCTGCAATTTCAGCAAACCTACGGTGTGACAATATTCTTAGTTTGATTTTGGGTTAACACTGATTATGATTAAGCAACGCGCTGTCAGTATTTTAAGTGGGTTTCAGTGTAAATTTTCAGTTGAATTTTTTAAAGTAATGTGAAAATAACTATAGGTGATCTTGACTTTTGACGAACTCCTTACTCAGACACTAAAATGTAAGAGATTACAAGGGAAAAGAGGAAGAGTCACAATATACTAAAATTTAATACCCAATAAATATTAAATACAATTAATATTTAGACGTAATCTTTGAAAATAATGAATTTGTGCCTGTGTAAGTCCAAACGATTACAGCTAGTGCAACGGCCAATGGCACACTGGACCCGCGTGCTCCTCCTACTTGAGCCATTGTGCCAATGTTCGAGCAGCCGTTGTGGGGCACAAGTCTGTGCATGGTCACTGCCAAAATAACATGTGAGTTCTGTCCTCCATGAATTTCAAGAATGATCTGTTGCTGAGAATTCCTGCTAGTAGAGAATTCCCATTCCATAAAACAACAGTGAAGTGGCCATCAGATAATGACAGCCTTGAAGAAAATTATGAAAATCACATACAGAAAGAAAAAAGTCAAACCCATGAGAAAACCCCAAATCCTGAATTCTGTAACCAATGATACAAGTTTAAAACTGCCAAGGAGAGCAGAAGACAGTAAAAATTCCTTTGAAAGACCTTATGCTTGTTTTAATTATAGTCATCAGGCACTAGGAAGCTTGGAATTTTCATGTTGTCAGAGCTGAACTTCTAATTTTACCTCAGAGCTTCTCATTCCTACTCTAAAAGAAGAGCTAAAGATAACACGAGGGGAAAGAAACTGGTCCACAGCAAATCAGACTTGTTCTTCATCCTCTCACTCTCTGCCCTAGCCACCCCCACCCCTTCCCACCACGAGGGCCTACTACGCGCTAGACCCAAACCAAAGAAAAATGTTTAAGAAAGTATGCCGAGCCCAGCAGAGTACATTATAGAACCAGGAACTGGAAACCCTTGAAGCCCTTGAGTAAACTTGCATCCTGTGGGCAGATTTCCACAGAAGGTGGGGACCATCCTCCGTTATGTGAACCCATCTCTAGCATTCCCCAGTTTACCAGGTAGAACTCTTCTGAGTGTCACTACAAATAAACTCGGGGGGTCAGCAACATTGAGAAACTTCTGTGTCCAGCAAGCGTCAAACCCAAAATATAATAAACACAAAACTCCTAATTTTAAGAGTTGTGCTCTTTCCACCAGAGCTAAAAAACACTTTGTAATTCATAAAACGTATAACCCATCACAAGCGGATGCCCAGTATTAGCTAAGTCAATATTCAGAAGTTACTAAGTAATTGTGACCTGCCAATACACTACTGCCACATGTAAAAAGATGTCTGAAACCCATTTTTTGATTGTGTACAAAGTCTACCTGGAGGAATACCACCATCTTCAGTTAACATTTACATGCTCTGTAATTCTTATGAAACTGGTTAGGTGCCTACGCTAGATAGGGTTAAGAATGACGCCTGACCATCCGACCAAGCCCAGACTCCTGAGTTAACTTTGAGCTCAGAGGAACTTCCTTCATTTAGCCCTTTTAGCACAGGATATGCTGAAACCCAACCTTACCATTAGCTCCATGTACATCAAAGGTAACAAGAGTTCACTTGTAATCCAAGGTTTTAAAAAAGCCTCTTGTGAAGAAAAATGACACACACACCACTGTTGAAAATGCTGGGAAAGTTTTCTTTTTTAAAATACATACCTTGACACAAATGAAGGAGTAAAGGAAAGCCATAAATCTGGTTCTGTCTTGTTCTGTGCGGTTCTCTGGGTATCACATGACTATGAAGTGAACTTCCCTGAACTGAACTCAGATCTAAAAGTGCCACCAAGTCCTCCCGCGGACGCTTGTGTGTGACTCGGGGTGTACGGTGGTCAGCTCCAGTCACCCCACAGACGCACTTGTACTCTGCCAGGCCCCGCCCACCCTAACAGGAATTTAATGTTCTGCCTTAAAACAATCTTAATTCCTCTCCAGTGCACAAGACCAGGTCTCACTGATGGTATACTACATGCTAGGCCCTGTGTCTTCGAGCACTAAGGACACCTCTGTGAACTCCCCATTGTTTTTTCTTTCCTTCTTTCTTTTTTTTTTTAAATTAAGATTTTATTTATTTGACAGAAAGAAATACAGCTAGACAAGGAACACAAGCAGGGGGAGTGAGAGAGGGAGAAGCAGGCTTCCCGCCGAGCAGGGAGCCTGATGCGGGGCTCGAACCCAGGACTCCAGGATCATGACCTGAGCCGAAGGCAGATGCTTAACCAACTGAGCCACCCAGACGCCCCTCTCCATTGCTTTTTAATTAAAACTAAATTTGCAGTGATTTGGAAATCAAAACATTCCACTTTCATATTTCTTAAACCACTTCATTTCATTCATTCAAATCTTTCTAGTACCTCCAGTATCTCTGACTCAGTAATTTTTTTTCCCCCCTCATGCCTAAAACAGTCTCCCTCTTTTCATGGGCACCCTTCATGGTATGACCTCTCACTAATGAGGTTGAAAGGTTTGATCTCCTTATTTTGTATAGCAAACAAATAATGTTCTCGTTATTTTTGTAATTTCAACATAAAAGAATTAAAAACTATTCTTTATGTCCTTCTCTCTTGGGTGGTCAACTGATTACAGAATGTCTAAGCCCCCTTTTTATATAAGGAAATGAGAGGGGGAACTTTATACTACCTTGGGCAACTCACCAACAGAAAAAGAAAGCAAACATGTGCTGCAAGAACTACAGCACCACCTAATTTAATCCTGACATTAGCAATTACAGCACAAAACCAGCATGCGGCTGGTTGGTACTACCAAGCCCTCGGCCTCTTTTAAAACATCAAATGTTGTTTCATGAAAAGCAGTTTTGGATGACCGTACACCCATTTTTGAGAAATGGTATAGTCTTCTACCATTGGTGACTTTGCTGCTTTTTGCTCCTTGAAAAACATATACAAGTGATTAAACAGGGTGCCTGGGTGGCTCAGTTGGTTAAGAGACTGCCTTCGGCTCAGCTCATGCTCCTGGAGCCCCGGATCGAGTCCCGCACTGTCCCCCCCGCCGCCCTCATGCTCCTTAGGTAAGGCAGAGATTGTTAATGACATGGCTTCCAGTTGGTGGTTCCATTCTCTCTCTCTCAAATAAATAAATAAATAAATATCTTTTAAAAAGTTTTAAAAAACCAAGTGATTAAACAATGGACAGCTGATCTGTTTCTAAAGGGGTGTTAAAATTCCTCATCAAGGGAATGTTGTATGTTAAAGAGACTAAAGAGAAATGATAATTAAATGCAGTGTGTCATCTCTGATTGGCTTCTGCATTAAGAATGACAGTGCATGGGACGCCTGGGTGGCTCAGTTGGTTAAGCGACTGCCTTCGGCTCAGGTCATGATCCCGGAGACCCCGGATCGAGTCCCACATCGGGCTCCCTGTTCGGCGGGAAGCCTGCTTCTCCCTCTCTCACTCTCCCTGCTTGTGTTCCCTCTCTCGCTGTGTTTCTCGCTGTCAAATAAATAAAATCTTTAAAAAAAAAAAAAAAAAAAAAAGAATGACAGTGCAGCTACATGAGGAATTATTAGTGCAACCTGAGCGACTGGAATATGAACTGTACTTTAGGTGTTAATATCTCATCAATATTATATATTTTTAGGTGATAGTTTTGTGGCTATATAAAAGAAGCCCTTGTTTAGGAGACCTAATAATTAGAACTGATTGTCACAATGTCTTCAACTTTCTAAAAATTTTTAATATAGATTTAGATTTACAGAAAAATTGTGACGATAGTACACAGTTCCCATCTATCACACATGTGGTTTCCCCTATTAAAATTTTACAACAGAATGGAACATGTGCACAATCAATGAACCATTAACAATACATTAGTATTCATTAAAGTTCATACTTCATTCAGATTTGCTTAGTTTCTACATCTATCTAGTCTAGGATACCATCTGGGATCCCACCCCATTTTCCACCTCACATTTAATCATCATATCTCCCTAGGCTCTTCAGGAAGTTTCTCAAGCCTTTCTAATTTTTATGACTTCATAGCTGGGAGTTCCGGCCAAGTAATTTTTAGAACAACCCCCAGTTGGGATTTTTCCTTTATTTTTGTCAGGTTTGATTGGGGATAAGGGTTTTGGTGGGTTTATCATAAACATGATATGACATCTTCATCACATATCTAGAATATGTCCAATTAGCATGACTTCATCACTTACGACATTAACCTTGATCACGTGATTGCGGCAGTATTTGTCAGGAAAGTTACTAAACACCCCTGCTGAAACCCTGACCCACTTCCCATACCATTTTTTGGGGGAAGAAAATTACTATATAAGCCTCTGCTTAGGGACTGGCAAGTTACGTTCTCCCACCCTAAGGGCAGAGTATCTACATACATCATTTAAAATCGTCCTGCAGGGGACATATTCTATTTCTCCCATTTATTATTCACTCATTTATATCAGTATGAACTCATGGGTATTTATTGTAAACTTTGGGTTCTATTACAATCGTGCTTTATTTTGTTGCTCAGATTGTTCCAGATCTGGTCATTGGATCTCTTTCATTTGGCTTCATGCCCTTTTGACATACACCATCAATTGTTCTTATTTTTATCTTTTTTGAGCAATTTGTTACTCTCTGGCACTGTAAGACGGTCCAGGCTCATCGTGTACACTATCTGTCCCATTCCTAAAATCAGCTATTTTGCCAAGGAGCCCTGGTTCCTTTTATTGGAAAATGTATGAGAAACTAAGATCTGGGTATGCTGCTACTAGAGTATTCTTTTCTTTTTCTAAGATTTTATTCATTTGAGAGACAGAGACAACGAGCACACAGCTGGGGGAGAGGGAGAGGCAGGCTCCTCACTGAGCGGGGAGCCTCCCTGAGAGCTCAACGCAGGACCCTGAGGTCATGACCTGAGCCAAAAGCAGACACTTAACCAACTGAGCCACCCAGGCACCTCTTTACTAGAGTACTGTTGATTCTAGACTCTCCTTTGTCTATTTTATATCTTAATCAATATTTTTCTAGTATACTATCTTTTGTTTATGAATTTTGCTGATAAGAACATATTATTTGTAAACCTTTATATTAAATTTGCATTTGTATTTTTGTATTTTTTTACCTTTTTTTTAGTAGTGAAAGCAAGTAAATAGCTCTTTATATTTTTTGTTCATTTACAGTTTATTTAATTTCTTGTTGTGGGGGAATGGGCAAAAAATCCTTGGTGACTTTGTTATCACTCACAAAGATGAACCCTGGGTTTGAGGCTGATGTCACCAGCTCAAAGGAATACCGAGTCTTCTGCTGGGCATTTTATCATCACCAACTGGAAGCCACATTATTAACACTCTCTGCCTTACCTAACAACACTACCCTGGGAAGCTACCTCAGCAGAAGCCAATCCACGCATGCTGGATACGGGAATTTTTAGCCTAGCTACAGAACCTAGAGCTTTACAGGGCAACCTCTAAAAGTCCCAGGGGCCATCCAGCCCAGTGAGTTCTGAGAAAGCAACAAACCTTAAGAACTGAGGTGTCAACCAAAACACAATTTCTAGGTCTCCTGTGTTCATCCCCACTGCTGATGCAAGGTACAAATCCCACAGTTAGGCATCGTAGTTCTAGTTTACATATTCAAGTTAATTTCAGTCCACTCTGTATTTCCCTTTAGAATTTGGACACAATCAGTGAATTATCTTCTATATGCCTTACAACCTAGTACCACTGCATTTAAATTCCACATGAAATTCTTAAAAAGCACAAGACGTTTAAAATCCTTATTCCATAAATTATGATTATGATGATGATGTTCTTCTGCAAAGCTGAAGACCTTAAATGACATTTTGTATTAAGTTGCCATGAAAAAGTCTCTTTATATTGTTAGTCTAGCTTACTTTGTTCTATCTAAATTTGGTGTCAAGGTAGTAATTTTCTTTTTCTTTTTTAAGCTTAATTCTTTTTAGATATGCAACATACAGTTTGATACTTGCATATATTGCAAAATGATCGCAGGAAGTTTAATTAACACAATACATATTACACAAATTTTTTCATGTGATGAAAACTTTTTAGATCTACACTCAACAACTTTCAAATATGCAATACAGTATTATTAAATATAGTCAGCATGCTGTACATCATATCCTCATGACTATTTTATAACTGGAAAATTGTACCTTTTGATCCCTTTTACCCATTTCTTCTTTTTTTAAAAAGATTTATTTATTTATTTTAGAGAATGAAAGAGAGAGTATGCACAAAGAGCCCAAGCAGGAGGGACAGAGGGAAGGGAGAAAGAATCTCAAGTTTCTCTCAGCACAGAGCCCAACACAGGGCTTGATCTCATGACTGTGAGATCATGACCTCCGCTGAAACCAAGAGTTGGATGCTTAACCAACTGAGCTACCCAGGTGCCCCACCCCCCAACCATTATGCATTTCAGTCAGGGATCTCTGACTCCTCCTTCCCCTCCATCCATCTGTAACTCAGTCCTGCTGGGTTTTTCCTTGGTGAGAGTCCAAGCATCCCTCTTCATCATCTATTTTCAAACCAGTAGTGGTCAGTGATACCTTTAGGCTCATGCAGCTCATCTGACTTACTGAATAATTTCCTAACACAAGTCTCTGGCTTCACTGTCAGATCAATCTTCCTAATACACCTGCTGCATTGCCTTGCTTAAAGACTTCAACGGCTGGGGCACCTGGGTGGCTCAGTTGGTTAGGTGACTGCCTTTGGCTCAGGTCATGATCCCGGAGACCTGGGATTGAGCCCCAGATCCGGCTCCCTGCTTGGTGGGAAGCCTGCTTCTCCTCTTTCACTCCCCCTCCTTGTGTTCCCTCTCTGGCTGTGTTTCTCTCTGTCAAATAAATAAAATCTTAAAAATAAATAAAATAAAATAAAATAAAAATAAAATAAAATAAAATAAAATAAAAAGACTTCAACAGCCTCCTTACTCCCTTGCCCACTAGCCTCTAAAGGGCTCATCAGAACATAATTTGAAAACCACTGGCCTTATATAAACCACATGTTAAAACATGGTTTCTTAAATAAGCCTCTTATATTTCTGCTTCAGTCTGGGGGAGTGTGTGCCCCATGCCCTCTCCCTCATCTTTCCTCTTTTCCACATGGTCCTCCCCTCGCTGATCTGTCACCGTCCATTCCAACAGGGAGAAACATTTGGTTGTTTAATTCCAGAAAACATGCATAATGGGTTGAAAATTGTTAAGCTGTACTTTTATGGATACAACTTTACCAACCAGAGGTCCAGTGCCCTTTAGAGTTCTTTTTTACTTTAGTCTTATAGCCTCCAATTACTTCCCAAGTTAATTAGATCAGCTTTTTCCTCCCCTCCCTTCAACAAAGTTAATACATTAATATAGATTATTTTGTCACATTTAGCATCCCATCCCGATTCCTCAGTCTCCTAAAATGTTCTTAAAATTTGCATAATTAAGGTTTCTGTGTGCTGCAAAGTTGTATGAATTTTGACAAATGTACAATGTTATATATGCACCATCACAGTATCCTATGCAATAAGTTTTACTGCCCTATTAAAACCCTTGGGAGTCATTTATTTAATACTCCCCCCAATGCCTGACAACCACTGTGGTCTAAAATCTTCATAGTTTTTTCCTTTTCCAGAATATTATACAAGTGGAATCATATAGTATTTAGCCTTTTCAGACTTCCCTCTTTCACTTAGCAATACTCATTTACGATTCATCCATGTCTTTGTGTGACCTGATAAGCTCATTTCTTTTTATCCTTGTAGTGTTCTGTTGTATAGATATACCAGTCTGTTCATCCATTCACCTAACAAAGGACATCTTGGTTCTTGGTTGCTCCAGCATTTGGTCTGCTATGAGCATTCTTCTGTGAACATTCACATATAGGTTTTGTGTGGACCTAAGTTTTCAATTCAGTTGGATAGATCTGTGTGAGCATTGCTAGATTCTACTGCTAGATTCTATGGTAAGATTATGTTCAACTTTTTCATAGCCAAACTGTCTTCCAAAGTGGTTGTACCATTTTGTATTCTCACCAGCAATGGATGGGAGTTTTTGTTTTGCAACCTTGCCAGCAATTGGTGCTGTCGACTTTTATGATTTTAGATATTCTAATAGGTGTGTAGTGGTATCTCACTGTTTAAATTTCCATTTCCCTAATGACATATGGGATGTAGAGTATGTCTTTTCACATGTGCATTTGCCATCTGTATATCTTCTTTTGGTGAGGTGTCTGTTCAGTTCTTTTGCCCATTTTTAATTTGGGTCATTTAATTCCTTTTTAAGTTTTAAGTATTCCTCGCATACATTTTCTCTCAGTCTGTGGTTTGTCTTTTTACTCTTTTTAACAGTGTCCTTAGCAGAGCAGGCTTTTAGCCCAATTTATTTTTTTCTTTCACGGACCATGCTTTTGGTATTGTATCTAAAAATTCATCAAACCCAAGGGCACCTAGATTTTCTCTTATATTCTCCTTTGGAAGTTGTATAAAAGTTTTGCATTTTACTTTCAGGTCTGTGATGCATTTTTGAAGTCATTTTTGTGGAAGGCATAAGATCTTTCTTTAGCTTCATTTCTTTTTTTCTTTCTTTTTTTTTTTGGCACAAGGACATCTAATTGTTACAGCACCATTTGTTGAAGCAACTTTTAAAGGTTCAGTAAAACCAAGAGTAAAAAACCTGTTGCTACTGCAGGATTACAATCGAGGAACAGGAAGAAAGAGATAAAGCAACTATGACAAATTGTTAACTGTCTAGAGGCCCCCAGGTGTCTCAGTCTGTTGAGCTGCAGATTCCTGATTTCAGCTCAGGTCAGGATCTCAGGGTCTTGGGACTGAACTCTGGAGGTGGCTCCATGCTCAACAGGGAGTCTGCTTGATGCCCCTCCCCCTGCTCACGTGCAATCTTTCTCTCAAATAAATCTTTAAAAAAACTGGGAGCCTGGGTGGCTCAGTGGGTTAAAGCCTCTGTCTGAGGTCATGATCTCAGGGTCCTGGGATCAAGGCCCATGTTGGGCTCTCTGCTCAGTGGGGAGTCTGTTTCCTCCTCTCTCTCTGCCTGCCTGTCTGCCTACTTGTGATCTCTGTCAAATAAATAAATAAAATCTTTAAAAAAACAAAAACAAAAAACAACAAAAAAACCCAAAACAAAAGAGTAAGTGATTCTAGGTGAAGGGTAAATGGGCATTCCTTAGACTCTCAAATTTTCTGTAGCTTTAACATTTTTCTATAAAAACAATGAAATAATTTTGTAAAGAAGGTAGGGAACAATGAAATGCATTTTACAAGTATTTTTACTAAGTTCTTTATTTCTCAAAGGGTTAAGTTTCAGTTATATAAAAAGATTATAATGATATGCAAAACTGGATTTCCTAAAACTGAATTAAATATTCCTAAAGAAAAATGTAAAAGAGGAACCGTAACAACTAAAGACAGAAATATTTTAAATATTTTATATTAAAAAGTTCCTATCATAATTGTGGATTTACCTATTTTTGTAGTTTAGTCCCTTTTTGCCTAAATACATGTTCTTATAAATATGTAACCAGTTTTATTATGCTATCTGAATCTGTCTTTTAATTAGAATTATTATTTTATGTATGTTTATTGTAATTCTGATTTATCCTTAAATCTAAATCTTATTCTGTACTATTTGTTCTACTTGTGTTCTCTTTCTTCTTTCTCTGGAATGACTAAGACCTAATTCTCTAGTTCTTGGTTACTAGCTTTATGGTATTAGACTGCCTACATTGGGTGTTAGTTCCGGTCCCAATATGAACATGAGATTCTTATGTTCCCAATAGAACATGAGATTTCTATTTTAGGCTCTTTTACCATAAGCATCAAGTAATGTTAGGTACTCTGATGTATAAGCAGTTTAGGTGATTAATTTACATAATTCACATAAGATATAAGGAACTCCCATCTCTTAGCTAGATCTTTCAGCCCCAGAGACGGCTAGAGGCCTTGATGGGCGTTTGGCCTGTAAGGAGTCTCTGCTTCCTAGTCACCTCAGTGGTGTGTGTGTGTGTGTGTGTGTGTGTGTGTGTGTGTGTGTGTGTGTTTAAAAGCTTTTTACAATTTATTTGAGAGACAGAGCGCTCGGGACTGGGTGGGCAAAGGGAGAGGGAGAAGTAGGCTCTCTGATGAGCAGGGTGCCCCATGTGGGGCTCAGTCCCAGGACCCTGACATCATGACCTGAGCTAAAGGCAGACACTTAACCTACTGATCCACCCAGGTGCCCCTCAGTGGCACATTTGGTTTTCTTTTAAATAACTCCAAAGGCAATTGTTTGAGGAGATCACCATCAGATATTTCTAACTTCCAGCCATTATATAAAACCAAACCATTTTCTTTACATAATATTGACAGGTTTTAAAGTTTTTGATTGATCGTATTGCTAGCTAGTATTTTCATTTTATCTATAAGAATACTCTTGGCTTTATAGCTTTCATCACTGGTATACTTAAAAATATGTCATAAAATATTTTATCTAGACTATGTTTTCTTTTCTTTTTTTTAATTTATTTGACAGCGAGAAACACAGTGAGAGAGGGAACACAAGCAGGGGAAGTGAGAGAGGGAGAAGCAGGCCTCCCTCCGAACAGGGAGCCCGATGTAACACTCGATCCCGGGTCTCCGGGATCATGACCTGAGCCGAAGGCAGATGCTTAACCAACTGAGCCACCCAGGCGTCCCTAGACTATGTTTTCAATACGAGGGCCCATCATAGTTACATTTTTGTCCACCAGGCAGCCCAAAATGAAACTCTAAACTGCTGTTTAAATTTCCAGAGGCTTTGCTCTGAAAAGATCAGAACAGTCCAGAAGGAGAAAGGAAATCAGTTTCTGTAAAGCACTTCTGGGGCTGGAAGATCTAGCTAAGAGATGGGAGTTCCTTGTATCTGATGCGAATTATGTAAATTAATCACCTAAACTGCTTATACTTGAGAATACCTAACATTATTTGATGCTTATGGTAAAAGAGCTTAAAATAGGAATCTCACGTACAGGGATAGACTTTTTATTTTCTTGAAATGTACGACCATTCAAATTTTAGGCCAAATTTGAACAATATTAATTTCTATTCAATCCTAAAAATTTGATAGTATAAAAAAACACTTGGAAGCTCTAATTCTTTCCCCAAAGATATATAGGGAGGACAGAAATGTGGTTCAGCATTACATAATGTTGCCACCCACTCTAGAAACAGAACTGAACGCCTAGCAACAGTACAGGGTCATCTCAGGAGACTGCTGATTGCTCATTGGAGCATTCTAAACACAGATGCTTTTCTCTCCTTATCACGTCCAGTCTCCACTAATCACATGCTGGTTACCTTAGCTCCCAGGGCCCTCTCATGAAACCCTTCCTCCTATGACCATCAATAATTGCTAGTCAGGGCAGTCTCTACTTTTAGATTACATTCAAAATAAATTTTGAAACAGTGTAAGAATATGTACGTTTTGGGTATAGTATAGTCTCTGCATTCCTATTCTCCAGTGATAATTCCTTTTAAGATAGGGAATGCTCGCTTTTGTGTTGGTATTTTTCTTACCTGGCCCCTCATGTCCCAGGTCTGAAGAGCAAGGCCAAAGCACTAATTAACAACAACTAGCACAGGACGATTACTGTAAATAAAATCCTTTTCCCACCACTCCGCGGTACCACCTCTGTCGCAAAATAAGCATCCACCTATGTATGGGACTCTTTCTAGATCTTATGTGCTTTGATTGGCCTATTTGTCTAGTTTTGCTACAGTTTCACATTGTCTTAATTACTACAGCTTTGGAATCTTGATATCTGATTAACTCATCCCACTATTAATATATGATCACATATGTCGTCCCACAATTTTTGCTCTCTGCTCATTTAGTTCAAGATTCTCTTGGCTACCCTTGGTCCATTGTATTTCTGTCTATGTTTTAGAGATAACTTGTCAATTTTCTTCTCTTCTCAAGTGAATTTAATTTCATCCCTTTGAACATCTACAGCCTATCTGTCCAGCAATCCTCTGGGCTATATCTTTAAATCTAGACTCTGATGCCAGTTACCAACTCACTCCAAGTAACCACCTATCTCTCACGGGTTTATTAACATAGTCTCCCAATGATCAAACTTCCATCCTTGCCCCTTTACAGTCTATTTGCTATGGTATAGAAATCCTTTAAAATAAGATTTGAGGGCACCTGGGTGGCTCAGTTGGTTAAGCATCTGCCTTCGGCTCAGGTCATGATCTTGGGGTTCTGGAATCAAGCCCCAGGTCGGGCTCTCTGCTCAGTGGCAGTCTGCTTCTCCCTCTCCCTCTGTATCTCCTCGCTGCCGCTCATGGGCTCTCTCTCAAATAAATGAATAAACTCTTTAAAATAAGATCTGATAATGTCACCCCTATGCTCATAACACCTCAATGGTTTCCCGCCTCCCTCACAGTAAATTCCAATGTCCTTAACAATGGCCTACATCTCTTGCCTCAGTAGTGCTCTGCCCTGCCACACTGACCTCCTTTCGCTGAGCACAACTCTAGCTTGGGGCTGGTACTGAGTCAACTCCTTTAGGAGAAGCTCTTCTCCAGGATCAGAATGGCTCTTTTCCTCACTCCCTTCCAAGTCTTTGCTAAAATAAATGTCAACTACTCACCAAGGCTTTCCCTAACTACCCGATTAAAAATTCCAAGTCACCCTGAGACTAAATGGAAACTATTCCAAACGAGATCCTTTATCTTTTAATAGAAATATAACATGATAAAGTAGGCCCCTCAATAAACATAAGCAATTCTAAGAGGAAAGTCTTACTTTTTTTCAGGTGGCCCTTCCAACCTTCCTTGTATTTGTTAAAAATAAGACAGTCATTGGGGTGTGGGGGTGGCGAAGCTGGTTGAGGGCCCTACTCTTGGTTTTGGCTCACGTCTGATCTCGGGATTCCGGGATTGAGTGTGGAGTCTTATTGGGTTTCTCTCCTTCTCTCTCTGCCCCATTCCCCTCTCAAATAAATAAAATCTTAAAAAACACAAAAAAAGTCATGAAGATTGACCTGATAATGATAACTACCCAAAGCTGCAAGAGGATAGTCCCGTCTGCTGGCCATCGATCTTATGGTTCTTTTGTTTCTTAGTTTTACATTTTAATGTGTGGAGAAAGGTCTTTGCTTTAGTGGCATATGACCAAACTCTAATGCATATAAGGAGAATTGGGATGTTTTTTCTAAATCTTAAAGTATTAGAGCATTTTTTTCCTCCTAGAGCAGTTTTACCAAATGCTACTTTTAAAATTTATTGTGTAATATTTGATCTGTACTAGAGTATATATAATATCTATGCAAGTATAAGACCCAACAATGCATGTGAACCCAACCGCCAAGTTAAAATGAGAGCACTGCCAATAACATCCCATCTACCTCTGCACTCTTTCCCAGTCTCAAGTGCTCTGACCACACTTCTTCTTCTTCTTTTTTTTTTTTTAAGATTTTATTTATTTATTTGACAGAGAGAGAGAGAGATCACAAGTAGGCAGAGAGGCAGGCAGAGAGAGAGAGGAGGAAGCAGGCTTCCTGTTGAGCAGAGAGCCCGATGTGGGCGTCGATCCCAGGACCCTGAGATCATGACCTGAGCCAAAGGCAGAGGCTTTAACCCACTGAGCCACCCAGGCGCCCTCTGACCACACCTCTTTATTCAACCCCTTGCAGTTGTTGCTGCTGTTGCTCAAGCATATTGTCCCTTTTTCTCTCTCAACCTGTTCTTCCTCATGTTTCCCATTTCACAAAATGGTGACACCTCCCACTCAAGCAATTCTTTCTTCATTTTGTCAAATTCCACCTCCCAAATGTCTCTTATAAATCTATTGCCATGTCCCAAATACCTATATCAGCCTTAATTCTGACCCATTTTATTTTATTTTATTAAAGGTTTTATTTATTTATTTGACAGAGAAGGACACAGCAAGAGAGGAAGCACAAGCAGGGGGAGCAGCTGAGGGAGAGGGAGAATTCTGCAGTCTTCCCATGGAACAGAGAGCCTGATGTGGAGCTTGATCCCAGGACCCTGCGATCATGACCTGAGCCAGAGGCAGATGCTTAATGATTGAGCTACCCAGGCACTGTCCATTTTATTTTTCATGGGGACTACCTGTCCTCATCACTTTCTAAAGGCTCCCTGTTAATATTACTTAAAATCTTTCACTGCTTTCCCTATAAAGAAACAACTCATCGGGCTATGCAAGTTTAGACCAAACTGCTCTACGTTTTCTGACTTCTCTAATCTCATCTCTGGCAAATCTGTGCTCCAATGATATGGAAATACCTGCTTGCTGTTCCCCAAGACAGTCATGTTATTTGGTTTCTATGCCTTGGCATACTTTTCTCCTCTGATTGGGGCCTCTTCTCGAGGAGGATCACTTCAGATAGGGAGTTGAAAGACTATTTCCTCCCAGAGGACGTCCTTGCCTCCTCTAGGGGAGGACCCCGACCCTCCCGGTTGTCACAGCATCTTGTGCATGCTTGATGTGATGCTATTAGCAATGTGACTTCTGGTAAATTATTCACTTTCCTGTGCCTGCTGGCTTTTCTGCAAGATATAACAGTGACTACCTTGGCAGGATTAAATGAGTTATGCCATGGAAAAATGCCAGGCACGTGGTACATAGTCCACAAATATCAGTTATTATTGTTCCACAATAGTATGTTCACGGACTTTCCCTTTTGCTGTCTGTGTGTTCAGCATTCTTTTAGGACGAAAACTGCCATGTTTAGCTCTCTATCCCCAAGGCCTAGAACACTCTAATACATTAAATATCTATTTAAATATTTTCAGAAAGAATAAAAATTAAAAACCTCTTTACTGTAAAAAAAAACCCCCAAAACAGAATGGAATCTTTTGCACAGTCTAAAATACAAATACAGCCCAAGCTGAGGCCAGAAAATGAAAAAGTGACAAAAGAAACTAATATAGTGCTATTTACTCTGATGACTGTATGATTTTTCTTTTATGGTCTTTAAAAAAAATGCACTGGCCATTTCAGATTAAAAAATTATTACAGGAGCGCCTGGGTGGCTCGGCTGGTTAAGCGTCTGACTTCAGCTCAAGTCATGGTCTCAGGGTCCTGGGATCAGACTCCCCAGTCTGGCTCACTGCTCAGCAGAGACTCTGCTTGTCCCTCTCCCTGCTCTCTCTCTCTCAAATAAATAAATAAAACCTTAAAAAAAGTTATGACAGCAGTAGCATTTTTTTCTGGTAGGTTAAGTATGATTAGTCATCTCTTAAACATAATATATTAGCAGTTTTAATTCTCAATTTGACACACATTATTTATCATAATTTATTAAACCACAAAGTCAAAAAAGGAGTGGGAGAAGTCTACTTTCCCTCAGTAGCAGAAGTCTCAATGTCAACATACATATACAAATAGTCGTATTTCCCAGCGGCATCATATTCATTTGGACTGGTGGTTTCCCTTATTTCTGATTCATCCCTATTTTGTGGAGAACATTTACACTCAATTTGTTTAAAAAGTATTTGCTTCATTAAAAAAAAAAAAAACAACACCTCTTTTCACAGAGTGTTTTTGTTATTGATCGATGGCCAAAGATTTAGTATCTATTTCCCTTATCACTATTATTTTTTTTAGTTTCCATAGCAGCGCACTGAATTATACTTCTTTATTTTTTTAAAGATTTTATTTGTTTGACAGAGAGAAACATAGCCAGAGAGGGTACACAAGCAGAGGGATTGAGAGAGGGAGAAGCAGGCTTCCCGCTGAGCAGGGAGCCGGATGTGGGACTCGATCCCAGGTCTCTAGGATCATGACCTGAGCTGAAGGCAGTCGCTAAACCAACTGAGCCACCCAGGCGCTCCTGAATTATACTTTAAATACCACATAGCTTTCCTCAGGGAAGGGATATAAAAGAGAAGATGGACAAATTTTAACAATTTCTTCTTAAATCACATACACACACATATCGGCTACAGAGAAACAAGATTCACAAAATGAATACTCCATGGGTTGTTTGGTAGAAACAGTATCATAAACTCTATGTCCATATATGTCACTCAGGAAAAAAATCACTTCTAGAAAATTATATTCTTTTCCACACAAATGTTTAAACCTGTTAAATAAGGTGGTTTCCTAAGAGATTTCTTCTTGAACAATCAGAGTACCCTTCTTAGTAAGTGAAAAGTTAGCTACTAGACTAGTATGAGTCATGATCATCTAAGAACTGACAAATTACCATTTTCCTCTTGACTTGAATCAGTTCTATTTTCTTATTGACCAAACAGAGGCCACTTAATCAAATCACCCTAGAATCAGTTGATGAGGAGAGAAAATGGATGACTTGCATACAGGGAGAAAAACTGTCAGTTAAATACTTAAAGATGACACCTGTAAATTTTTTTTATCCTACCCCTAAATTTAAAACATTAGGTCTACTAGTGCTAGAAAAATACCTCTAGTGCTCCAGAAGCCTTCTGATACATGAAATGACTTTACAAGATAATTCTACACACTAGCAACTGTCATGTGATCATAATATTAGAAAAGATTAAAAACAGACGATTTCCCTTTTCAGGTGGAGCAAAATCATGATAATATTTTTTTTCTTAAGCCATTAATTTTTGGGTGGCTTATTATACAGCAACAAATGACTGAAAGCAGCAAGGAAATCTGGGGGGCTGTGGTGCAGTGAGCACAGACTCCTAAGGGCATGGAAGTCATGGTGAATCAATACTGCCTGATGACCAGCTGTGAGGCACGGGTGGGCATGATGATACCTGGAGACAGGTGGCATCAGTGGCCCAGGGAAGAGAACCAGAAGACTGGAGAGCTGCAGTAGTGACTGACTATATGGGTGGCATCCTATCCTCTTGAATGTAGCCTGAGAGACCTCAGGTCTTACCTACTGTGGATGGGCTACGGTTAGCAATCTATTAGAGTTAGGGTCAACTGTTAAAGGGACCCTTACTTAAGGTTTACAAGTTGGTGTTGAGAGACTATTAAAATGTAAAACAAAACTAAACTAAGTCTATTTTTCTTTATCTTTCATGCCTTTGTAACTCTAATGACATTTTTACAGAACAATTACAACTCTATAATACTCCTAGGGCCTTGCTCTAAGCAAACGGACTGTTTTAAGGGGCAAGAATGAATAACATTGCTGTATAGAGACTTGTCACTGTAAACTACATTTACACCAAAGTGCCTCAAAGCAACCTAAGTTAATCAGGAACAGAATCATCTCGGTTTTAGTGATGAAGTAAAGGCTTACACTACAGTGGACCCTTGAGCAAAACAGGTTTGAACTGGATAAGTCCACTTACATGCGGATTTTTTCCGATAAATATAGCACAGTACTGTAAATGTATATTCTTATGATTTTTTTTTCTTTAAAAAAAAGAATCTCTCTCTATTTGACAGAGAGAAACACAGAGGGAGAGGGAACACAAGCAGAGGGAGTGAGAGAGGGTGAAGCAGGCTTCCTGCCGAGCAGGGAGCCCGATGTGGGGCTTAACCCTGGGACTCTGGGATCATGACCTGAGCTGAAGGTAGTCGCCCAACAAAACTGAGCCACCCAGGTGCCGCTTTCTTATGATTTTCTTAATTTTTTTCCTCTAACTTACTTGACTGTAAGAAAATAGTATATAATACATACAACATACAAAATATGTGTTAATTGACTGTTATTGGTGAGGCATCCAGTCAATAGTAGGCTATTAGTATTTAAGTGTAGGAGGAGTCAATGTTGTACATGGATTTTTGACTGTGTGGTAGTCAATGCCCCTAAGCCTCGCACTGTTCAAGGTCAACTGTGATAGGAAGGAGTGATGTCACTTGTTGTGACTCCAAAGGGTAATGATGACGTGAGGCTGCATTTTATGAAACTCCAAAGTCTGTAAATTAGAAGTAATGACATGAAAATATTGATATTTTTACCTTATACACAAAGCCTGAAATGTGTATGCAGAGTCAGGATAATTTCCCAGTAGTTGTAAAGCTGGCTGAAGAAAGGAACTGAAATGGTTTTTATATTGCTGCCACAGAGCTGTGCCACTTGAGCTGGCATAAAGACATGTCTCTCCTTTGTCGAGACCTTGTCATGATGAGATCCCGAAGAATTTATACTGGATGTAAAATGCTATCAGCTGAACTTTAAATAAACTAAGCACACACAAGTGCTGTCCCCAGGATAACTGGGGTTTCTTAACCTTTAAAAAATACTTTTCTGTATAATAACTGTTAGTATGAAGGCCATTAATATTTGTTAAGTTGCATTGGTAGATGGTTGTACTTCTCTGGCTAACGCATACTGTTATTTGGATTTAAATGCGACCACTTAAAAGATTTCAGTCTTTGGTTGGTATTAAAAGTTGAAAGGAAATAAAGGCATTTATTTTTCTAAGGGAAACTGTATTAAAACTAGTCTTTGATTTAAAGAATGGATTATAGGGACACCGGGTGGTTCAGTCGGTTGAGTGTCTGTCTTTGGCTCCCGTCAAAATCCTAGGGTCCTGGGATCAAGTCCCACATCAGGCTCCCTGCTCAGCGGGGAGTCTGCTTCTCCCTCTGCCCGCTGCTCCCCCTGCTTATGCTTGCTTGCAAGTGCTCTCTCTTTCTGACAAAAAAAACCATAAAATAAAATCTTAAAAAAAAATAGGTTATATACTTTAGGTTATGTATTTTAAAGAGCAACATGCTTAAAGAATGTTTTTTAAATAGATATGTTTCTAAAAAAATGACTCAGAGTTTTAAGAGAAACATTACCAAAAAGAACAAGGAAATCTAAAACTCACCCTTAGATTTACTCCTCAGAAATGATTAATAACATTTGATGATCCAAATATCTTTCAGTATTGAGTGGAAAAAGAAGACTGATTTAAAAAAAGTACATAAAATGGGATCTTAATATACATATCATTTAAAATGACCCAATTTTGCTTAATTTAACAGATGATAAAACTGAAGGAATAAATAAAATTTTACTTAAACAGCAGAAATGTCAGAGCCTCAAGTAATCCTTTGAGTTTAAGAAAAGGATTAGAAAGGCTGGTGATTCAGCTTGACACAGCACCTGTCCTTCTCCTGTGAACAATGAAATTTGCCTTGAGCTTCCTCCCATCTTCCCCGGCCTTCAGATTTTCATTACGTATTATATTTTTAGCCAATTACAACACAGTCTGATCTACAATATTAATACTATAGATACTTTTAAAGGCATGCAATGCTTTTGATGAACTAACAAATTTTAAAGTGATCTTTTTAAGGTAATCGTAATTGTGTACTGCTCCAAATGTGCTACTTAGCCAATCTGACAAATGTGATATTTTTCTGTTGGCTAGACTTTGTCTCACATGCTAGCCGGGAATACGAAATGCATTTCCAAAGTGAATTTCATGAAGCACTACTACAGAGAATGCTGCAATAAAATCGAGACACTCCATCCGCTACATTCCTTTCCTCTAATACTTCTACAATTTAATCTAAAAAGGCCAAGCAAGTGTGTCTGGGACGATCACTGCTTTAGACACCACTAATGTTGCTTGCTAGGTTTCAGACGTTTTCTGGCTCCTCAAATATCCTGAAATCACTGAAAACCAAACTAAGGATATTTTACAAGCCTTCTCTCCTGTTTTAAATGGTAACAATTCAGCAACTCTATTCTGTGATGGTTTCCTTACATTACTATTTCTCAAAATCCTCAGTAGGTTTTCTCTTTCATAATCTCGAGTGCAAAGATTTTCAAACCTGGTAGGACATTCTAATCACCTGGTGAGCTTTTATTTATTTTTTATTTTTTTGTTATTATTATTATTTCCATAATCCAGGAACTCTATCCCTCTCCCCACACCTCCCTGCAACCCTCAGTTTGTTTCCTGAGATTAAGAGTCTCTTATGATTTGTGTCCATCCACCTGGGGAGCTTTTAAAACTAAGAACATCCAGACCTTATTCCAGATCACTTAAGTCAGAATCTTTGAAAATGGAGTCTGAGAAAGTTGTTTTAAAAAGCTTTTAAATACCGTATAGTGCCTTGTGAGTTCTTATTCTAAATGGAGAATCCAAGGCATCTCTATACAGATACTCTTATTTAAGCCCATGTTCAGAAACAGTGAGAGTAATTTTACTAAAATTTTTAAAAGGTTAAAGTTATCACTCTATCAACCATATTTCTCTTAAATAGCATCCAGTTTCAACATCTGTAAAGTTATAGAACTGCTTTTCTGATTCCAAAGCCATAATTTTAAAGTATCCCATCATATAAAACTTCTTTTTAAAGGGTAAATAAGGTTAGGAAATCTTGTCTGTTTGTCAGGATGTTTTAGGATTAGTTTGAGGGATTAAATGTTAGCAAAACCTAAGACTGATTGACAAAACCTTAATAAAGCAAGAATCTGGCAAAAAGTAAAAGAAATAAATGGTCACTGATTTCAGAGCTCGTTTACATGCTAACTTCTTTTTCTTGTTTTTTAGTTTACTCCAGCTTTCAAATCTTTTATTGTTTATATTAGGAGTTCATTTTATTTCATGAATTACCAATCATGTTTCATATGAAATGTTCCATAATAACCCACTTCATTTATCCCCCATGCTTGGGCTCTCAGCAGTATTCGTGCACTTGTTACAGAAGCTATTGATTCCTTTTCTGATTTCCTCCATTTAAACCATTCTCACAGAATCCTCCAGGATTCCTCACTCAAACTGGCCAAAAAGTCCTCACATTAAAAAAAAAAAAAAAGTGTTATTCAAACTAAGTTGGCCACCCTGTTATTTCTGGGAGAGTGCTAGAGTAGTACAGAACTATGGTAAACTTATAAAGTTTAAGCTAGTAAGTTATTCACTTTGCATTTCCAAACTAGAAATCTATGCAGAGAAATCTGCAAATCTAATAGTTAATTACCTCCCAATCACGTTCCTGAGATGCTGCAAGGTTCCAAACATTCCCCTCCACTAACCAAGTGAGCACAGCACATGGAATGACAAGGGAGCGAGGGGACAGCCTAACAGGCCAAAGAATTCCTGGCCATCAGTGGGTGACAGATGTCTCAGCCAGATCACCCCCCCAGCAATGCTGACCACATGGAAAATACAAAGCTCTCTATGATTTTCCATTTTCCTCCTTTTCTATAAATGAGGCTCAGCATGTGTAAGAAATCAGGGCTGCATGTTGGCATAAAATGTTACTATGAGACATTATTTCCCATTGATAGGTTCAGACCCATCCCAGATTCTAGGACTAACCTCACCCCCTTTGTAATATTGGGAATGGCTCTGAAATATAACCTGAAAGTTAAATTATTCTCCTGGACCACTTGGGACTTTCAAGTAATATACTATTTCTGACCAACTAAGTTCTCTAAATGGACAAACAACATTGTTAGGAATACGAAGCGGACTACAGAGTTAAGACTATTAGTCAACGTTTCAACATTAATGCTCTCTTAGGTCTGTTAAAGTCTGGAAGTAGCTATAGTGAAGGCACATGAATTTATACATTTTTTAGACATCAAGTTGCTTTTTATAGCAACATCCCACATATCACATGGATAGACAAGAAAACTACTGTCATCTGAAAATAAGTGAGGGGGGAGGAAAAAGAAAGCTCTTTAAGTGTTTATGTACCTACTTCTAAAACCTCAAAAATCCTTTGGATATGTAAGAAATTGGACATTCTTCGTTGGACTCATACCAGCTTTGAGAAAAAGAAGGGACTAGAGACAGCCTGCCTGGTGATTTCATAGGGGTTCTGGCCTTCTGTTCACAACCTCCTCATGACAGGTGCAGCCCCTTCCCTCCCTCCATCTGGGGCCTGGCTAAGCACTAAAACTGGCCTCTACACCAGCAACAAGCATATGGGCTGGGACAGGGGCAGCATCTCCCTTCTGATGGTATCTGCTCCCCGTTGCCTAAGCTTGTCCCTTTAATTACTGTATCTTTGTCCTGACTTACTGGGTCAAGCATGTCTTCTTGTTTTAAGATTTATTTATTTATTTGAGAGGAGGGAGTATGTGTGTGTGCAGGTCGGGGGACGGGCAGAGGAAGAGAGAGAATCCGCAAGCGGACTTGAGCAGAGAGCCCAACCTCGGTCTTCATCCCAGGACTCTGAGATCATTACCCGAGCTGAAATCAAGGGCCGGCCGCTTAGCTGACTGAGCCACCCAGGCCCCCCCGCCAAGCATTTCTTAAATGTAATAGTTGATATGAAGAAACTATGACCCACACTTCTAAGTCATGAAGCACAATGAAGTGAACCAGTCATCGAAAATCAAGACAGAATACCACCATTATTGTTGCTTCTGAGTTTTTCCTCTGCTAGGGTATTCCCTCAGAGGTGACTCCAATCCTAAAATTTGTGTTTATCATTCTTTTCTTTTTGGAAGAATAGATTTGCCATAAATATGTACATCTCATATATTGTTCAGTCTTATGTTTGTTGGGGTCTTTAAAAGGGTAACCTAATACATGTAATCCCATCTGGCTTATTTTTCTTTAAAAAAACAAAACAAACCCCACAAAACTCACTATAATTTCACTAACAGTCATCCATGTTGATACTTGTAAGCGGTGTCTCATTCACCTTTATTACTGTGTGATATTCCATTACGTAAACATGCCAACATTCATTTACCTGGTCTCCTCTCCATGTGAACTAGTATTCTTGGTAGATTCTCGCTTTAAGAACATTCGTATGGGGGTGCCTGGGTGGCTCAGTCATTAAGCGTCTGCTTTTGACTCAGGTCATGATCCCAGTGTTCTGGGATCAAGCCCCAAGTTGGGCTCCCTGCTCGGCGGGAAGCCTGCTTCTCCCTCTCTCACTCCCCATGCTGTGTTCCCTCTCTCGCTGTGCCTCTGTCAACTAAATAAATAAAATCTCAAAAAAGAAAAAAAAGAAAAAGAGCTTTCCTATGAATACCCTTGTAAACGTCTCCTACTGCGGGTATCAAGATCTACCAGGTAGTGGAAGTGCTGGGTGGCAGGGTATTTGAATGATAAACACTAAGTTTCCAGAGTGGTTACATCTTCCTCTCCTGCCATTCCCAAAAAATGTTGTTCTGCCCATCCTTGCCAACACTTGGCATTTTCAGACTTCTTAATTTTTGCAATGTAGAATGTGTGAAATGGAATTTCAATGTGGTCTTAATTTACATTTTCTTGAAAACTAATGAGTTTTGTGATTCTTTTTATATGTCTAGTTGCCATTGGTTTCATCTTCTAGGAGATGCCTTTTACTTCCGTCCCATTTTTCTTTTTTTAGATTGTTAATTTTCTTATTGATTTTTAAGGAATTCTTTACATCTTCTATTATACTCTGTCATTTATGTTACAAAACTGCATTCCTCACCCTCAGTAGGCCACAATTTTACTGCTGGCTTCCATTATACCTTCCTTTCCAGCCCCAAAGTACTGAGGAATTGAGAAAACAACAATATGGGTTTCCAGACAGAGTTTTAAAACACATATCTTAAAAATGGATATTTAAAATAATTGGGTATTTTTTCACAGAGATTAGCAAAGATGAAACTGTCAGGGATGGTATAGGTGGTAGAAATACACTCCACTTTCACTGTTGAGGATGTAAAGTGAAACTTGATCTCGATAAGGGTGGTGATACATGAGTAGACACATCTGACAAAACTCACTGGAATTACTGCATGTAAACTCTATCACATGGGTAGGTGGTGTGGCATACTGGTTCAGGTCTGGTTCTAAAGCTAGACTGCCACTTAGTCGGGTTTCTCAATGGCAAAATGGGGATGACAGCAGTATCGTATTATTAGGGTCGTTGTGAGATATAAATGAAATTGTGTGAAAGTGCTTAGAGTAACGTCTGATAAAGGAGTGTCAGACGTACATCAAGCTGCATTTATCAATCATTTACAGTTTGTTGTCGGGTCCGAAAAGTTCTTCTCTACCAAATCATAACTATAAAGACACTCTCCTACATTCTTTTCTGAAAATTTAAATATCTTAGTTTTCACATATAGGTAGGTAGTGCACTTATAATTTATTTTTGAGTTTGCCATGAAATAAGGATGTAATTTCATTCTTTTTTTCTGAGACATAACCAAGTTGTCACCACACTATGAAGTTACCCATCCTCTCCCACTGATTCTGAGCACTGCTCTACCACAGCGGATTTCCACATGTGCTGGGTAAGTTTCTGGATTCTTGATTATGTTCCCTTAAGTTTGTCACCAATCACTGCACCAATTCTGCACTGTCTTAATTCCTACAACATTATAATCAATCTCGATATATAATAGGACAAGTCTTTCTTCCCAGTTTTTACAGCTGTCTTACTGATAGCTGGGGATCACTGGGCTCCATGAAAACAAAAACAATAAAAATCCTGTTAGAATCCCACTGAATTAGGCGCCTGGGTGGCTCAGTGGGTTAAACCCTCTGCCTTCAGCTCAGGTCATGATCTCAGGGTCCTGGGATCGAGGCCCGCATCTGGCTTTCTGCTCAGCAGGGAGCCTGCTTCCTCCTCTCTCTCTGCCAGCCTCTCTGCCTACCTGTGATCTCTCTCTCTCTGTGTCAAATAAATAAAATCTTAAAAAAAAAAAAGAATCCCACTGAATTTATAGATTTAGTTGGGAAGAACTGATAATCATTAGGTAATACTGATCCATTAACATGGGCTATCCATTTAGCTCTTCTTTTAACTCTCACGTTTTACAATTAACTTTCTTTACAGTTTTGTCCCTAGTGTTACAGACTCTTAACAGGAGCACGCAACCTGTATACATTTACTGTTACATTTGAACCCATTTCCTGCATCTTTTTTTCATCCCTATGTCTTCCATCCCCTGCCCCCTTTATTTTGGCCTTCTATATCCTAAAAACCTTCCCCCTCTATTGGCTTGGAAACTATAGATAAATAACCTTTTACATTGTTGTATCTCTGCATGTACTAAGGCCATACAGTGTCTCCTCGCCTTTACTGAGACTGAAAGGAAGAAAAAGGACTAGAGAAAGAGGTGAGAGAAACATAAAGGGGAGGACAAGAGCCAGTAAAGACATACTTTGAAGTGGGGAGTGGAACTGAACACTTGAAGGAACAGGGCTACTTGCTTTCCTTCTTCCTTTATATTTCTTAGTCATTTGAGGTAACCAAGCTCTGTTTTTATTTTAACTATTACTGTTAAAATGGCTTAACGCCTTTGTTTTTCTGATTAGTTTCAGGTGAGCTATTTTAGTTAAAGCACTACAAGAACTTTTCAGAAGCAAAAATTTACAGTAATGGGGTATAGATTTACTGGAAGATGGTATATTTTATTTCTTAAACTTAGGAGACCACTTGAAACAAAGCAGTATTTGCATCACGTTTAACCACATTAAGTAACACAAGATTTAAGATTTAAACATCCCTGAAAAATATTTAATCATGAAAGAAAGCATAAATTCTGTGTGGTTGGGGGAGAGAAAGAGGGAAGTTTATCTCCAATTTGTATTTCTGTCATTTACTTGGCAAGGAAAAGACCAGATATCCTTTCAGAATATTTTTACACAAAGCTTTCAGACCACTTTTCTCATATAATTTTATTTAATGCTTCAATGTTTTCAGGTTAAGATTTACACACCTCTAAGACCTTTTTATATGGATCTAGGGGTATCTTTAAAGGGTATTTTTCCTTATCCATTAATGATCCATTAAACACCTTAAAACCACCATCATTTCTTTTTTTAAAATTTATTAAAAGAGATTTTATTTATTTGTCAGAGAGAGAGAGAGAGAAAGAGAGAGAGAGAGAGAGATAGCGCACACCTACAAGCAGGGTGAGTGGCAGGGAGAGGGAGAAGCAGGCTTCCTGCTGAGCAAGACTGATGTGGGACTCAATTCTAGGACCCCAGGATCATGACCTGAGCTGAAGGCAACTGTCCAATGACTGAGTCACCTAGGTACCCCACCACCATCATTTCTATTTGCAAGATTAATTTAGACATATAAAGTGAAAACGGAAAGGACTTGTATTTCAGAAAACCAGAAATAAAAACTAAGGTTGACAAAAATTAATGATTTTAAAAAATGCAAATAAAAAATACCGGACAAACAACAATTAGGAGGTTTGTTCAGCATTACAGAAATTAGTTGGTGTCCCCAAAAGAAAACAGAACCCACATGCACAAAGAAAAGAACTGACCCCATTTGAGAAACATCACAAGTTCTCTTCTCTAGTCATATCTGCCCTTCCTTTAAATCCACACCCACAAATGCCTACTCCCTACTGTTTCTGTGGGCCTCACTTTATCCACTCTACAGTTTTGGTGAAAGTGTATTCTAAGTTTTGGGAATCCTAAAGATTGGTGATTTAAGTTTGAGGATGAAAAAGTGTCACATTAGCAGAATCTTCAGCATATAATTTATTCAGTGCTGTATACATTCATGCTATTTTTTATATCAAAGAATGCCATTTATTAATCATCACTGATATTCATATAAGGTGAATGTATTCATTTATTTACATATCCAAGCAGTTTTTTTTTAACCTTAGATTTTAACTTTCTGAGTATAGTTGACACAGGATGTTACTGTAGTTTCAGGTGTACAAGATGGTAACTCAATTTCTCTACAGCTTATGCTGCGCTCACCACAAGTGTAGCCACCACCTGTCACCACACAACCCTATTACAATACCATTGACGGTGTTTTCTATGCTGGGCCTTTTATCCCTATGACTTACTCACTCCAGGACTCGAAGCCTGTCTCACACTCCTCTTCATAGATTTTGCCCAGCCCCCCACCTCCCTTCCTCTGTCAATCCTCAGTTTGTTGTTTGTAAATATCCAAGCAGTTTTATTAAATACAAAATAGTTCACAGCTTCTCACAGAAAAGTAACTTATCTATTGCTCTCCACAGGAAGCATACAAGTAATATAGAAGAGATCTTCATTGAGGGTTCTCCTCTCACCTTCCTGCCCCCAGTGACAGATCTCATGAGGTTGTCAATGTCAATGGTGAACAACTCTGGGTATGAGAAAGCTTTCCTTTATATACTAAAATAAAACTCTCTTTTCTGTAACATCCACCTATTGCCTTAACCTTATATTCACAATAAAGGAAAAATTACTACTCTCTCTCCCATATGAGAACTCTTAAATTAAGACAGGTATTTTGTTAGATATTTATTTTTCTCCTTGTCTAATCTAATTCTTAAAACCTCCCTGGTATTTTAGTTTTTCTCAGGATATGTAAAAGTGATTGTTATAGGCTGAACTGTGCCCTCCAAAAAAGATATGAAGGAGTCCTAATCCCTACTACCTCAGAATGTAACCTGACTGGTAATTAGTGTGGGCGCTCACCCAAAGACACTTCCGTTCCTTATAAAAAGGGGAAACTTCGACACAGAGACCTTCACAAAAATGAAGGCAGAGATGGGGGTAATGATCTATCAGCCATGGAATAACAAAGACTGCCAGAAAACCACCAGAAGCTGAGAGAATCTTGGAACAGATTCTCCCTCACAGCCCTTAGAAGGAACCAAGGAACCTATCGATACCCTTCCAGAACTGAGACAATAGGTTTTGGTTAGGCCGCCCGGTTTCTGGTATTTTGTTATAACAGCCCCAGCAGCCTAATACATTTCTCAGAAATGTGACATGATAAAAGCTTAAAGAAATTTTCCATAGCACAATGCTTGGTTTTGTTTATGGGTGAGAATAATTCTTTCCTAAAATAGACTTACCATTACTTGGAAACATAAATGCTCTCAGCAATAACATATCTGAATACTTCCTGAAATTAGGTTTTGAACTATTGGTTAGTACAGACCTATTATGTTTAGTTTTTTTCCTCTGGCTTTTGCTTTCATGATTTCCTCAGTATCTCTGCTTTTGCAGAGCTTATGAAAGTCTTAATGGTAAGAACAGCAAATACTGGCAACCCTTGGCTCTGTGTTCAAATCCTAATATCTGAACAGCTTATTGGACCAAGAAAACTATAACTTTAAACTACACTTTATTTACAAATTTAAACAAAAAAAAGGAATGTAAGAGTTGATGGGCAGAATATATGAACATAATCAGCAATTTTTATCAATTTTGAGAACTCTGTAAATACTGAAATAGAAATTAATTTTAAAATACTAAAAAAAATAAGATCAGCAACAATATTTCATAAAGAAAATTCTTTTTTTTTTTTAAGATTTTATTTATTTGACAGAGAGAAACACAGCCAGAGAGGGAACACAAGCAGGGGGACTGAGAGAGGGAGAAGCAGGCTTCCTACAGAGCAGGGAGCCCGATGCAGGGCTCGATCCCAGGTCTCCGGGATCATGACCTGAGCCGAAGGCAGTCGCTTAACCAACTGAGCCACCCAGGCGTCCCTCATATAGAAAATTCTTAAGCAAGAGATATCCTGAGATGCTTATGAATTCCCAAATATATGCCTGTAATTTCTCCTGCAAAGTACGCCGGAGCAGCAAACAAAACCATTTTCAAATGGAAATGCTGAACAGACTGTGCCTGGTAAGGGATCACTTCAGTTAAACTTTCTGTAATGATGAAAATGTTTTACCTCTGTGCTGTCCAACAGGTATTTACTAAGCTCGAATGCCTACTGAGTATTTGAAATGTGGCTAGTATGACTGAGGAACTTAATGTTTAACTATCAAAATAGCCACAGGGGTCTAGTGGTACCATATATATTTTTCTAAGATTTTAATTTTTATTTTGTTCATTTGAGACACAGGAGGAACAGGGGGAGGGATAGACAGAGCGGGGAAGCTGACTCCCTGCTGGGCAGGGAGCTCCAAGAGGTGTGGGGGTCTATCCCAGGACCCTGAGACCATGACCTGAGCCAAAGTAAGAGTCTTAACCAACTGAGCCACTCAGTGCCTGTCGCTACCCTATTTAACAGCACCTTCTAGGTTCATTCCCTCCCATATATATTTTTCTTCCTTTTCATTTAAGAGTTCTCAGCTGGTGGCAATTCTGCCCACCAGGTAACATAGGGCAATATCTGGAGACGTTTTTGGCTGTCCTAACTGGGAGGTACCGAAGGCATGTAACGGGGGAGAGGCCAGGGACGCTGTGAAACATCCTACAGTGAACAGGACAGGCATCCTCACGTCCAAAGTGTTGAAAGTGCTAGATTAAGAAACTTAGACATATTTAAAAGTTCAGATGCAATTAAAAGTACTTTGCATATTATTATGAAAGGCTATGTAGTATTTTAACATTAGCAAGTCTGCTCTTAAAATCTTTTGCCACTGTTTGGTATTTCCATCCCAACTGCTGTTTTCTCTGTCCACAGTCTCTTAGTAAGTACACTACTACACCTGATTTCTGTCATAGTGGCCTCTGTAAATTTCACCTGACTGAAGCTGACAACTTTACTTCAGTAACAGGGATAAGTATGCATAAACTCTTAACCGTTTTGTAAACATGAAGACATTTATAACATTTGTAACTTTTACTTTTAACCTTCCATTTAACTTTATAAATACATGAAAGGGCTAGTTTAGTGCAAAGGCATAACCAATGACATAAAGAACTCATGTTCTGCTTAACAGAGACTCAGCCGTAATCTTTTTCCATGGGACGAAACAGTAATATATTTAATATATTTATTTTTAAAGATTTTGTTGGGCACCTGGATGGCTCAGTGGGTTAAAGCCTCTGCCTTCGGCTCAGGTCATGATCTTAGGGTCCTGGGATGGAGGCCTGAGTCGGGCTCTCTGCTCAGCAGGGAGCCTGTTTCCTCCTCTCTCTCTGCCTACTTGTGATCTTTCTCTCGGTCAAAAAAGCTTTTATTTATTTTTTGACAGGGAGGGACACAGCAAGAAGGGGAACACAGGCAGGGGAAGTGGAAGACGGTGAAGCAGGCTTCCTGCTTGAAGCCTGAGGCAGGCTGGGTCCCATGACCCTTCGATCATGACCTGAGCAGACATTTAACTACTAAGCCACCCAGGTGCCCCTATTTAAGAGATTTAAATTACCTATTTATGCCATTATCATTGTAAGACACTCTTTAGTTGAACATTCTAATCTATACCAAAAGAGGAGAATATAAAAATCTCCATCCTTAAAGGGTTCAAAAGTGCAGTGGAAGAAGAAATAGTTAATATAGCCACAGTTACAAAAAATGAACAAAAGCAAATTGTTTCTGAGATGAAGGCTAATAAAGGAATCTTGTTGGAAGTTCTGGCCTCTGCAATGAAAACAAGAGCCAACAGTTTAGGATGTGTTTTCTGGCTTTATGAAAAAAGACAGAAAATATGACCTCTTATAGGGCATTCATAACAAATTATATTTTTAAGATTTTAATGTGTTCAATTTCCTTGAAATTCTTGCTCCTATTTACCTTATTTCTCACTGCCTAACTACAATTTCTCTAATTATCCCATTCTTAGATGCAACTCTTAAACATTTCAGTTATTCACATGATAAATCTCATCAAAACTGGCAAATAAAATCTACCTTAACCTAATTAAAAGATGATAAATTTAGCCATCACTGAGATTTTACAACCATTTAAAAGTATGCACAGCTCATATCAAAGGAGGAAAAATACCACTTATAAATTGTGACTGTCCTCAAACTTCCACAAGGATTTAAAAATTAATCAAGATGTTTTTCATTAATCCTACATGATCTCAACACACAAAGGGGAGAAGTAAGATGCTATTACAATAATACTGTTTGTTTTTTTTTTTAATTTTATTTATTTATTTGACAGAGAGACCACAGGTAGGCAGAAAGGCAGGCAGAGAGAGAGGAGGAAGCAGGCTCCCCGCAGAGAGCCCAATGCAGGCCTCAATCCCAGGACCCTGAGATCATGACCTGAGCCGAAGGCAGAGGCTTTAACCCACTGAGCCACCCAGGCGCCCACAATAATACTTTTAAGAGATGCTACTGCCTTGGACTATAGTAACATAAGCTGATGAAAACTGGGGGGATCCTCTGTATATTTTGAAGGTAGAGCCAACAAGATTTGCTGTAGGATTCAATGCAGGCAATGAGAGAAAAACTGGCAACAAGGATAATCCCAAGGTTTTTGGCCTGACCTACTGGAAGCACTAAGTTGTCATTAATTGAGCTGGTGCACGCTGCCAGGGGAGCCAGGGGAGCCAGACTGGGAAGGAAATTCAGAAGCTCAGTTTGGGATATCTTAAGTTTGAGATGACTTTTGGATGTTTCCACGTAAAGTAGGCACCTGAAAATATGTATAATTCAAAATTCACATCTCTGACCCAGACCTCTGTGCTAAATTTATCAGAGGTCTGGGTCAGAGATGCGAATTTTGAGTCCTCATAGAAAAGAGAGGGCGCCTGGGTGACTCAAAGCCTCTGCCTTCGGCTCAGGTCATGATCTCAGGGTCCTGGGATGGAGGCCCACATCCAGCTCTCTGCTCAGCGGGGAGCCTGCTTCCTCTTCTCTCTCTGCCTGCCTCTCTGCCTACCTGTGATCTCTCTCTGTTAAATAAATAAATAAAATTTTTAAAAAAAGAAAAGAAAAGAGAAAAAATGTCTGGGAACTAAGCTCCTAGACTTGCCAACTTTAAGAAGTCAGGGCATGTGGAGGAATGTGGTAAGGGAGACAGAGTAGGGAGTGGTCAGTGAGATATGAAGAATACAAAAACAAGGTTTCTTGGAAACCAAGTGAAGAAAGCACCTCTAGGACAGAGTGGCCAATTGTACCAAAAGCTCCTGGTAAGTTAGATGAGGACCAAACAACTTGGTCACATGGAGGTCATCTCTTGACCTCGAGAACAGCAGTTCAGTGGAGTGGTTGGTGGTAAAGCCTGAATGATGTGGGTTTAAGAGTCACTCAAAGGAAAGGAGTGGAGAAAGTGTGTAAGGATTGTTCTTTTGAGGAGTTTTTGCTTTAAGAGGTGGGGGGGGGGAGAGAAATGTGATAATAAGATGAAAAGTAGGCTGAAAGAATTTTTTGTTAAATGGAAGAAATAATAGCATGTTTGCTGACAGAGATCTAGGAGAGAGGGAAAACAGGCTGGAAAGAAGGGGGGAATTGCTGGAGTATGGTTTTTAAGGTATGTAATTTAGACTTTAAAGATACCCATTAAATATAATCAGAGAGGATCAATTTACTTCTGCCAGATAATAAAATTATGGCAAAACACATAAAAGCATTATTAATGTAAAAAGGGAAATACAAACATGGAATTAAAAAGGTCTCTAAATTAATCCAATTCTATATGAGAAAGAAGTACTCATCAAATATCTAGAGTAATTAGTATTCTATATTTAGAAATGAAAAAGAAATCACAACGTAAAAAATGAACAAGTTGAACTATATTAAAACTATAAATTATCTTTACATCTAAAAAATAAAATATCTAAAGAGAAGTGTAGATTGAGAAACATTTAAATCAAATATGCCTTAAGGTTAATTAGGTAAGGAGCTCAGACAAACAATTATCAAGCAACCAAGAAATAAATGGGTAAAGTACATACAGAATACATGTACAACATTAGATATAAGAAATATCAGCACAAATATTAAATCTTGCCAATAGTAAAATGCAAAAGAAAACAATGAGATCTGTTATATTTATTAAGAAAATATGAAAAAATTCTTATTTTCATAAATATGAATTTCATAAAACGCCCAAATCTGGCTACACCGTGAGAAAGACAGTAATCTTATATTGTTGGTGGCAATGTAAAATATTAACATCCTTCTGGATAGCAATTTGGCAATTCATATCAATAGTCATAAAAATATTCATAGCCCTTGACTCAAATACTCCCCTTGGATAGTTAGCCTAAGAAAATATTTAAAGAAAAAAGTATATATAAATGATGTTCACTGTAGCATCATAATTATATTAATATTAGTTATGATAATGAAATATTAAATATGATCTAAAAGCAAAATTTTAAAAATGAATGGCTATGCAAATTATGACTTTTGGCCTGATTACAGAGGAGATAATATAAAACTTTTTTTTTTTTTTACTATACTCTAATTACAACTATGTCACCCACAATGAGACAAAGAAAAATGTAAACTGAAAACAGTTTAAACATTCAGTAAGCCGGGACTGTAGAGGAATATGTTCTCCCTTGTTCTGATAACAACTACTAATATTATTGAATATTTACCATGTGTCCAGTGCTGGACTGTAAACATTATGTATAAGGACAAATTTAATCCTATGGGGGTAGGTTACAGCCAATAAATGGCAGAGCTGATGTTTGAATTCAGGCAGTCTTTCATCCTGATTTTAACCACATGATATATACCTAAATAAGAGAAGTTCTAAAAGTAGGATTTCTCTCATTCTGTAAGAGTCATGCTTCAAAAGGTAAAGTACAGGTAACACAAATGGATGAAATATGACTTGGTAATATCAAACTACTTACTATTCCTTAATGATTGCTAATCAACTTTTCAATCCTGCCTGCAAAGTTAAAAATCACTTTAAACAGAATGGAAAAACAAAATAAAATAAAACCATTTCATATCATTACAGAATGCTAAAGCTGTGCAAAAGTTTAGATTATCAGATCCCTTTACCTCTACAGAGAAAGAAACTGAGGTCCCTAATCATTGAAGGGCTGACCAAAGGTCACTCAGGGGGTTAATATAGCTAAAGCTAGGGGCGCCTGGGTGGCTCAGTTGGTTAAGCGACTGCCTTCGGCTCAGGTCATAATCCCGGAGACCCGGGATCGAGCCCCACATCAGGCTCCCTGCTTGGCGGGAAGCCTGCTTCTCCCGCTCTCAGTCCCTCTGCTTGTGTTCCCTCTCTGGCTGTGTTTCACTCTGTCAAATAAATAAATAAAATCTTTTAAAAAAAATATAAAGCTAAAGCTAGTTCTAAATTCCAGGTTTCCTGATGAGAGCCCAATACTATTTCTTTCTAACTATCTTATACCCCTCCCCCATAAAAAATATCTATATCTATTATCTTTTTTAAGGGCAGAATAAATGTCAAGCAGCACATATGGTGTTTTACACCACCTTACAATAGTTTTAATACAATAGTTTTAATAGTAGTTTAATAATATTATAAATACTTTGAGAAGAAGACCGTGAAGCTCAGACGAGTTTAACACAGTGCCCAGCAGCACGGAGCTATTAAGTGGCAACTAGATCAGATTACAAAGCCAGCGTTATTCCTCTGGTATCTACCACAAGGTCTGGGGAGAAAGTGCTTGCGCACATAGAGAGCTCTGGTTGTGGAAGTTCCCCGGGTTCCCTGCACATGCCACCAAAGGTTTACGTTGAGAGAACGGTCTGATCTTTCTTCAGGCTCACGACTAAGCTGGCTGAACCAGTACATTAAAGAGAATGTAAATAAATTCTATCTCCTGGCATGAAAAAAAGTTTCCAAGGGTGTGTTGATCCTGGGATTGGGCTTTTGTGTCCCTTTGGTACAATCAAGGGAGTAGAAAACATTTAGTGCTTAGAGACTGAGAAATTGAGTGGCACTGGGACAAAATATAATGATGCTTATATTCATGACAATTGTGTTTTCTAGTATGGTAATGGTTCAGTGGCTCATGAAATACAATTCCATGACCTTTTCTCCCTCACATTTTTGTTTCTGTTCTTTTGCCTTCAAATTTCACAGATTCTAGAATTGCAGGCTTTACTATCCTCTCTCCAGTTATCTCCAATGTTTCTTCATTTACAACCCATCTCACCCAGTAAGGGAGAGAATCTTCCAACGCAAAGCTACCACTGCCTAAAAAAAATTTACCACTTTTTCCTTAAATTCCTTGAAAACAGGCCCTACCCTACCTTTCCAACTCTTTCTTTCTCCAGTCCAAGTTCTCTGTAACTCCTCTGGGCTTTCTCTCCTCTGTGTTTTGGTTCACAATGATCCCTTTATCTGGAATCCTTTTCTCTTTCATCTTTGGCTTTCTAAATTCAGATGGTCCTGTAAGGTCCATCTCCAATGTAATCTCCCTTGTTTTTTTTGATTCTCTAACCAGATATAGTTCCCTCCTTATCTAACCCCTATAGCACTGGGTGTTACTCTTATGGGACTTGACATTTGTCACCTGTACTGTAAGTATCAGTGTGTCTAAACTGTAAGTTCCATCAACATCAACATGTTACTAACTTTTGTGTTATAAGTAGCACCTAGAAAAGACTTTCCTATTCATAGTCAATGATCAAAAACAAAAATGTGAGCTGAGTAATGCAAGCTACATCAAAGAACTTCACAATTTTCTGTTACAAAAAGAAAATTGGACAAAGGTAACCAGAGTTAAAAAAATTGTACAGTTACTTCAATTTCTAGGTGCAGACACACACTTGATATACATCTAGGTCAAGAAAGGAATGCCTGTATTATGTAAATGACACTCAAAGGCTTAAAAAGGCTAAAAAAAAAAATCTAAAAAAATCTGTAGTATGCTTTTATTTCCTGACTTTTAGTTCTGTACAGATGAACGCAGAAAGCTCTGCAGCTTTAAATCTAGAAACTGTAGGGAGGTAAGACAAACTGCATTAAGACAATCAAATGTAAATTTAGAGAGCTACTGCGAAGCAGGTCGAATAGAGCTACTAAGTGACTGAGTCACTCTCAAACAAAAAGCCAAAACTCGCAGAAAATTTAGCTCCTTCCCAGTGAAAAACAAAATACGAAAATCTGGTCATGTTAGTTTTTCCACATTCTAAAGCTAATCGGAGAAGCCTGCTGCTTCACAAAAACATTTCATAAGGGTACTGAGGTAATATTACTCCTACAGAGATCATTAATAATGAATCTACGGGCCCCTGGCTGTAACCTACGTCACTGTTTACTTTGTGACTTTTTTTTTTTTTTTTTTGAAGAGCAGGGGACTAAGGTGAGGAGGATGGGAGAAAATCAGTTTAAATTGCTTTAGTGGAGCTGCGGTGTTTGTTTTATGGACTTGCAGCACTTGTTGATAAGAGCACAATGAAATTAACCGATAATTTGAATAAAGGCAACAGGCACCTGCAGCCTCTCAATCACTTAGCAAACGTTTCCGACAAGATTGGGCCAAATTCTGAGATCTGGGCGGACACGCGGGTGTCCCCACTCCCTATGCGCGTCTTTCTAGGTAGGCTGTAAATCTTGCGGCAGCTGGGACCTCTTCCAGGGATCTGAGCTCGAAGCGCTCTCAGGTTTTTAGACAAATCTCTCCTCCTACCACACGTGACCGAATGGCATTCTGCCGCCTAGAGAGACCCCGCACCACACCAACCGCGGGATACAAAGGCTCCACGCCGCAGACGCCGCCGCATCCTTGGGAGGACCGCCGGGCCTCCGGCTCTCACGTCTGCGGAGACTGCGCAGGGCGCCGCCGCGAGGCGCGCTGCTCCCGGGCCCACAGGGCGGTGCCGCGCAGCGCGGGGAGCGCGCGCCTCCTGCCTCGCGCGCCCGCCCGCCCAGCGCGTCGGGAGCAGGGCCGCCTCGCCGCACGCAGCCCGGCCGCATCGCAGCCGCCGCCGCCGCCGGGCCTTCGTCCGCCGCAGGGAGCCCCGCAGCGACCTGGACCAGGGTGAGGAGGCCGAGGGACCCCAGCCCCCGGGCAGGCCGGAGGCCGGGCCAGCCCACCCCTGGCCAGGCCTGGGCCTTCCCTTCTCCTAGCCCCAGCCCCTCCCTGCGCCTTCCCCCGGACTTGCGCGGGTGGCGGGGGCCGTGAGCTGCACTTACACTACGGCTCTGGAGATCATCCAGGACACCATCTTCCCGGGGGCTTGGACCCCACCTCGGGGGCGGGTGGCTGCCGAGCGTGGCGGACCAGGCCGCCAACGGCCGACCGCGCACTCGCGGGCTCCTCGCTGTCCCCGGGGCCGCGCTGGCGCCCTCGGGAGCCGGGCCGGGTGTCTGCGCGCAGCGGTCGGAGCTGCGCGGCGGTCGGTCCCCCGCCCGTCCCCGCCCGCGGCCGAGCCGCCGCCGAGCCCAGCCGGCCCCGCCCCTGCACTCCGCTGATAGGCGGCGGCGGCGCGACGGCCGAGGCCGGGTCTGGGCGGCCCTGCTCCGGGGGCTGGGCGGTCGGGACCCCGGCGGGTGTCGGAACGCCTCGCGGCCCCGACCCTCGCGCTCGAACTTCCACCTTCCTTCTCTTTACGTGTCTGGGACGCCGTGGAGGGGAAGAAGGGGTGGCGGGAGCCTGAGGCAGGGGACCCTCGGGTAGGGGTTGTGATTAGGTGTGTGAAAAAATAACAGAAACTCTGTGTCCCGTAGACTCCTAGACTCGGGCCCTAGCATCGGGATTTGCGGATGTGTGTAGCCATATCCGGTGTCTCCTCCCTTTACTGAGGCCCAGCGGCCTGGGCATCCTCAAAGTAGGGCATTTTAGGGGAAACGTTGGGAGGATCCTTGCACAGGCCTCGGTGTATACCAGGAGTTCCGTGGTGCGTGCTGCAGCGCAGGGAGGGGCAGAGGAGGGTGGCATTGGATTCCAGGTTTGCAGCAGTGGGTGTATCACTATTTTGGGCCTCTCCGAGCATCTTTCCAATCACAACATCTGCAAAGCCTGTTGTACAAACATACATCTGAGACTGCCAGATATTCAAAGTAAAAACTGGGCCTAGGATTCCTGACTGACCTGCTCTGCTATTTATGGTTGTCTTTTGTGGGGGGAGGTTGGGTTTCTGCTTACTCCTTGCAGTTCTTGGAGATAGCATAATCTCAGAAGATAGGGTTTAAAACAGTTTTTTTTTGGTGGCAGTACCAAATTGAGAAACTGATCTTCAAGTTTAGTCTTGTCTTTTTTTCCCCAGTTCAGAGGACATTAAGAGGTAATTCTAATATTCAGATGGTACAGAGAATAAAGGATGAAATGTCGGCTTCAAGCCTTTAATTAAAGCCCTAGAAATTAGTTAATTTTGTGACCATGTAATTTATTCTTTTTGTTCCTCAGTTTCCCCATAGTAAAAAGGAATAATAATACTGTAGTTTGTCTGTTGCCTTCCTGAGTGACATGAGGCACTGCTAAATAACATGTTTAGGAAGTTCTTCAACTTGCTTGGAAATAGATTGAGGGCATGTATAAGATTATCCTGAGTTCTTTTAAGTTCCCAGGTTCAATAAATTTAGTAATATTCTTTTTACTTAAGAATTGAGCTCAGAAGTTGATTTCTACTTTAGAGTTAGGTTCTTGTTGTTACTCAAATTAATATATATTTTAAGGAATCTTGTTAATGAAAATTTGTATTTGAAATTTTATTTTTGGCTATTCAGCATCGTTTGTCAGGATGTCACATAAGCACCAGTTTTCTGGAAAATTCTCTTCCCAATAAAGTCATTTGAATAGCATTTAAATCCATCTGTGAACAGGTCATGAAATGTTTTTACAACCTGAATTTTTACTGCCTTCCCAACCCTTTGGATCCTACCCTTTCCTTAGGTCTCTTCTCTGAACCAAGTTGTATTTATATGCCCAGCACTTTTGCCCAGACTTAATTTTTTCTTTAATGATTTACTCTCCATTCTCTACCTATCATAATCTTTGTTTTTCAGAGTACTGTGCTATGAGGATGTCCTTGATTTTCCCCAGTGAAAATTATTCATAATTTTTGTAGCCCCCCCCCATAATTTATTAGTTGCATTTATATTTAATGCCAATTTCATTCTGCTTTATATTATGGCTGTGTTTTACTACCGTCTAATCTATTGGATGGTAAAATGTTTGAAGGCAAGTATGGTATGTTCGATACCTTTTGTGTTTTCCAAGGCTGCAGAATAGGATAATATTGCCCCAGGAAAGTTTGAAAAGTTTGTTAGTACAGACACTGTTAAGTATTGGAGCTTTATGGAATTTCAGCCATGTACTGTAGAAGTCTCTTAAAGATGCCTTTCTTGTGTTTTTTATTTGGGGTCATCATTCTGAATATTATTTCATTGCCTTCACTGTCATATATGCTTTCAGGGCTTGCTGAGATATTTAGGACTTTTGGCTGCTCTCTGAAATGTCCCTAGGCTGCTGTGTGTTAAATTTCGTTTTGTATGCTAATTTTATCTTCAGACTCTTCCATATTCATATCACTTTTTGCTGTTCTCAATCTGGAACAGCCTCCTCCTTTATACATCTCAATATGCCATGTGCTGCAAACCACCTGCCCTGTGCTAAGCACATGTTGTTGAATCAACCTTTACAACCCAAAAAGTGTAGGTAGTATTTACCCCCATTTGATATACTGGAAACTCAGGTTTAGGGAGCTCACTGCCAATGACCGTATAGTTCATAGGTGACACAACTGAAACTAGACCATGCTTCCTGTGTTTTCTTGACATTATACTGTGTAGTCGAATTGTGACTAAGGAAATAGGTCTAGAGGGGGCGTGCCCTCTTGGAGGAAGTTGGGAGGCAAATTTTTTGTTTGGTGATTGAGGCTAACCACTGGCATTTAATGGGTGGGGACTAGGGATGTTTTATACTTTTTGCAGTGCATGAGCTGTCATGAACAAAGAATGTTCCAGGTCATCTCTGGTTAGGAATATCCTGCCTGACATTTGTGTATTCATAATTATCGGTATCTAGAAACTCCATTTTACATATAAACTAATGGTTTTAACTGAGGCTGAACTTTCTGGTCTCTTTCCACATGCAAATGTTGTGTGAAAGTAAGATTTGTTTTGTTCACAGGTTGAACAAGAGTTGTTTACAGTTTTGGAAAATTGCATCACAAACCACTTTGCTGTCATGTTCGTATACTAATTTTATATGTCTTCTAGTTCAGTTTTGTTTCAGGGTTAACATTGAAATACTTAAAATAAATTATTTTTGTTTTTATATTTAGGGTATATGGTTTTGTGTGAAGTTGTTTGTAAGGACGATTGTTAACTAATTTCATTTCAGGGTGATAATGCAGAAGTTGGAAATTATTTTTTGGAGGCCAAACACTGAGTCTGATAAGGTTGAGAATTCTTGGGTTAAACTAAGAGTAAATTTATCTGGTAAGGAGTCTGTAATGGAAAGTGCCCAGATTTTAGTAGTAGGTGTTTCTAATCTCTGTGTATTGGGCTGAATCTTGGATGATAGAGATCTTCTAGTAGGTGGCCATCAAAAAGTGCTTCGTGGTATGAGGCAAGGCTCTAGAGACTTGGGAGAAAAATAAATACATTATCTGTGGCCTAGAAGCTTTTAAAGTTTTGTCTCATTTGACATTTTTTAGATCATTTCTTGTATAGAAAATAGAAAATTTAAATACTAAATGGTTTTTTTCTTTTCTTCTCCTTAACATATATCACTAGTACTCATTTGTTGTGCCGTGGAGTGCTTCCTTCATTGTATTATGTAAAGGGACTTTTCTGTGGGTATTGAATTTAACATGGTGGGGAGCAGCATATTTAGGGCAAAGGACCTTCTATCAGGAGACCTATTTCTGCTCTTGATAATGTGATATTTGGCAAGTCCTTTTAAATGGAGTTGATAATGTTATCAAATGCAAGGGATTTTAAAACTTAAGGCTAAGTAGACTCTATTAAAAGAATTGCTTTTTCTTCTACATCTTCACTTAGTGTTTTTAGGAGATATGTAGAATGTGCATCTTCTACGTGTTAAAGAAATTCATTTATTAGGGGAAAACAGAGAGTGGGAAAGTACCTAGGAGAGCAGGTATGAGAGCAGAATTATATGGTACAGAGATAATATCTAATTTGTGTAATTATTGAGTATGCCAATGATATGAAATACCAGTCACCTTCCTTTTCCTACTGGAGGAGTATTTTCAAGTGCTTGAAAATATTTTTTATTTGGAGGAAGGCTAAAATTACTATATGAATCTACCTTAATAGTTGTTTAGAAAACAACTATTTGTTTGGGAGGGAGGGCCTGGGTGGCTCAGCGCCGTGGCTCTGCCTTTGGCTCAGGTCATGATCCCAGGGTCCTTGGGCCCACGTCGGGCTCTCTGCTCATCAGGGAGCCTGCTTCCCTCTCTCTCTCTGCCTGCCTCTCTGCCTACTTGTGATCTCTCTGTCAAAAAAAAATAAATAAAATCTTAAAAAAAAAAAAAAGAATGTGAGGGAGAAGATCCTAGAGAATGACTTAAAAGGTGAACCCATTCTTTTTCCATCTCCTGGTAGATGAATATTTCTTTTATTTTAGCCAGTGTGCTTTGTAGTGTTATGGTTACAGCAGAGGTCAAATTTGCCATCCAACATTGAAATAAAATTATAAAGAAAAGTAATATTCAAAATACAATAATCAGATTGCAGGAGAATGGAAAGATTAGATTCTTAAGAAGATGAAAGCAAAATATGTCTGTGATGGATGGATCTAGGAAACACACATTGGACGGAATTGACAAAATCTGAAGTTCTTACACATTTGAAGTAGTAGCTTTACCACAATTAAGGATTTATACAGAACTTTTTTCCCCTTCAGGTCATTCTTTTGACTCTGTTAAATAGAGAAACATGTAGCACAAGCCCTATTTGGGACACTTTCAGTATTCATTTAAAATAGAATAGATTAAATCATAGTTCCTAGTTCATTTTTTTAAGTTTTTATTTATTTATTTGACAGAGAGAGCTACAATCAGACAGGGAATGCAAAGAGGTGGAGTGTGAGAGGGAGAAGCTGGCTGCTGAGCAGGGAGCCCAAGGTGGGGCTCCATCCCAGAACCCTGGGATTATGACCTGAGCCAAAGGCAGCTGCTTAACTACTGAGCCACCCAGGTGCCCCTCATAGTTTCCAGTTTTAAAATGAAGGTAAATCCATGATTTCAAGTATTGTTCAGGTGTATACAGGGGTTGTGGTGTAATTTGCAGAAAGCTGAAATACTTGATAATCTACCATGTATATCAAGCAGACCTTAAAAATTTTTTTATTGATGTTTTGAGTGGTAATTCAAAGCACATGGAATAAAGTTCACAAGGGTAAACGATGAAGTTAGTCTTTTACCGCCCGTCTCCAGCTACCCATTTCCCTTCACAGGCTGTGTTGCCAGCGTTTTGTTTTTGTTTTTTGCCAGAGCAAAGTTTAGAAACAGACACAGTTATTATATATAGGCATTTAGTCTAAGGTAAAAGTGCAATTTTACATCAGTTGAAACATGTGGGTTTAGTAAATGATTTTGTGACAGACACAACCATTTCATAACCATTTAATAAAATCTGAAGAAAAAGTAATTCCTGATGGATAAGAAATGTAAATGTAAAAACTGAAAGTACCATAGAACTGCAAAAGGAATATATATGTGAAGATAATATGATCTTGATCATGGAAAGGCCTCTCAAAGCATGTCATAAAATCAGAAACCAAAAAGGCAAATTTCATAGATTTGATTACATAAGAATTGAAAACTTTTGTGCTTCCCAAAACGATATAAATGGGATTTCTAGACGAATTATAAAGTGGGAAAAAATATTTGTAAAATGAGACAAAGGGTTAATAATCTTACTATATAAAGTACAATACGCCAAAGCGAATAAAAAAAGTTAACTGAAAATATAATCTCAAAACTTGGACTCTCTGGTTTCCAGTCTAGTATGTAAAGAAGGAGCTTAGGAGTTGCCACTCTATCCTAACAACAAGTAAAAAGCTGAACTAAAAAAATCAACTGTTTTTAGATTCTTCAGGAAAATGAAGTCACAGGGTAAACTACTGCCCTGAAAATTGGAGTGACAGGAAGATACGGGAATTACAACTTAGCACAGCAGAGATCTCTGCGGCAACCAGTGCCAGGGTAGGAAAATCTAAACTGTAATTGATGAATCTGGAGGATCATTGTGAACAACTCAGATTTAGAAACTGTAAGAGAACCTAGTCATGTGGGGGGATACCCACACTTTGGTGAGTTTTACCTCCAGGAGCTCTACCAGGTCCTCACAGTTAATATTGGAGAAAAGTACCCCATGTTTCTAGTAGAAGGAGGGGACAAAGAACTATTCCAAAATAAACCAGAGTATTCTGCTTTTCTTAACAAGACAGGGGCTCAGAAGAAACTATTTGACCAGAGTCTAACCTAAGCGGGGGAAGGCAAATACCCAACATCATCCTGCTCTAGTTTTCCACCTGGGGTAAGGGAAAAACTTAATTTGAGCTCATCTAGCCATGCATGTAGGGAAAGGGAAATATATAACTTCAACTATCCTGTCTCATCTCTGGGGAATGGAAAGGTAGGGACTGAGAAGCATTGATGAAGTTCACAGTCCAAAGGTCAATGAGAAACTGATACCTGATCATAGGACTGGAAAATGCCTCCCCCAAATGCCACCATATCTCTACATTACTAAAGACCTATTTACCACAGTTCTTTAACCTAGTGTATCATGTCTTTCAACAAAAAATTACAAGGTGTACTCAAAAACAAAAAATACAGAGACTGAGTGATTATCAGAACTAGAGTCAGATAGGGAAGGAATGTTGGAATTACCAGACCAGGATTTTTTTTTTCTTTAAAAGATGACTAATAAGGATTTTAATGGGAAAAGTAGATAACATGCAAGAATAAGTGGGTAATGTAAGCGAAGAGGTGGCAGTTCTAAGAAACATAAAAGAATTATGAGATTAAAAATACTTTAACAGAAACAAAGAATGTCCTTGATTGGCTCATTACTGGACTGGACATGGCTGAGGAAAGAATCTCTGAACTTACGGATATGACAATAGAAAATTTCAAAATTGAAGAGTAAAGAGGAAAAAAAATTGAAAAAAGCAGACCAGAATATCCAAAAACTGTGGGACAACTACAAAAGGTATAGCATACATGTAATGTAAATAATAAATGGGGAAGAAAGGAAGAAAAGCAATATTTGAGGCAATTACAATTGAGAATTTCCTCAAATTAATGTCAGACACTAAACCACAGAACCAGGAAGCTTGGATAGGGAGTACCAAGGAGGATAAATGTCAGAAGAAAACCCCAAAAACAAAACCCCAAACCTTACACCTAGACATTATATATTTTAACTTCAGAAAATCAGTGGTAAAGAGAGTAATCTTAAAAGATGCCGGAAGAAGAATAATAACTTATCTATAGAAGAGCAAGGGCGAGGATCACATTCACTTGACTTTTTCAACTTTACAGAAGCCATGCAAGCAGGAAGAGTTGAGTAAAATATTTGCAGTGTTGAGGAAAATCCCCACCAACCTACAGTTCTGTACCTTGTGAAATTATCTTCAAAAGTGAACGAGAAATGCTTTCTCAAACAGAAATCAAGGAAATCTGTTACTAGTAGGTCTGCCTTGCATGAAATGTTAAAAATACCTCAGACAGAAGGAAAATGGTGCACATGGGAAACTGATCTGCATAAAGAAAGGAAGAGCTTTGGAGAAGACATAAGTGAAAACAAAGGAAAAACTTTTTTTTAATGCTTAATTGATTTGATAGTTTTCAGTTTGTTCAAACATGATAGCAGTATATTCAGCTTGTGTTTGTGTGTATGCTTAATGTATGCTTCTGTTAAGTGAAATTAATAAAACAATGATAAAAGGAATGGGAAAGAAGAATTGGATTTGGATTACTTGTAAATATGGACAGGCCTACCCAGGAGATATTTTGGGTTTGGTTCCAGACTACTATAACAATGCAAATATCAAAATAAAGTGAACCAAATGAATTTTTTCATTTCCTAGTGCATATAATAGTTGTGTTTACACCATACTGTAGCCTATTAAACTGTGCAATAGCATTATGCCTAAAAAAAGTACTTACCGTAATTAGAAAAATTGCTAAATTGCTTTATTGCTAAAAATGTTACCGCCTGAGCTTTCAGAGAGTTGTGATCACTGATCACCATAACAAATATAATAACAATTAAAATGCTTGAAATGTTGGGAGAATTAGCAAAATGTGACACAGAGACATGAAGTGAGCAATTACTGTTGGAGAAATGGTACCCATAGATTTGGTCAACATAGGGTTGCTATGAACCTTTAATTTGTAGAAAACACAGTATCTGTGAAGTATAGTAAAGCAAAGCACAGTACAACAGGTTTTCCTATATAGCAAACTCTAGAGTAACCACTACTGTTAAAAAAAAGTGTAATTGATAAGAGAGGAAATGGAATCCTATAAACTACTCAAAATCACAAAAGGCAGGACAAGTGTGGAAATAAAAAATGGGAACAAAAATCAAGGATGACAAGTAGAAAAGAGTAAGAAATATGGTAGAAGTGAATCCATCTATAACAATTTCCTCTAAATATATCACTCAAAAGATGGATTTATCAGGGTGAATCAAAAGCAAGACCCAATACACATTGTCTACAAGAAACTCACTTTAAAAACATACATAGGGTGCTTGGGTGGCTCAGTGAGTTAAAGCCTCTGCCTTCAGCTCAGGTCATGATCTCAGGGTTCTGGGATCTAGGACCGCATCAGGCTCTCTGCTCAGTGGGGAGCCTGTTTCCTCCACTCTCTCTGCCTCCTCTCTGCCTACTGGTCATCTCTCTGTTAAATAAAGAAAATCTTTTTAAAAAAAACATAGATAGGGGGCATCTGGGTGGCTCAGTTGATTAAGTGTCTGCCTTGGCCTCAGGTCATGATCCCAGGGTACTGGGATGGAGCCCCATATCTGGTTCCCCTGCTTAGCAGGGAGTCTTCTCCCTCTCCCTCTGCCTGCTGTGCCCCTGTTTGTGCTATTTCTGTCAAATAAATAAAATCTTTTAAAAAATAGATTAAAAGAAATAGAGGAAGATACACCATGCTAACACTAATCAAAAGAAAGTGGGAATAGTTATATTAATTTCAGACAGAGCAGACTTGAGAGCGAAGATAGTTACTAGGAATAAAAAGGGGCATTACATGTGATGAAGTGGTCAGTAATCCAAGAAGACATAACAATTCTTAATGTATATAAACCTAAAAGAGTGTCAAAATATGTGAGGCAAAAACTAATAGAAGAGGAAGTATAAATAGATCAATCCACTATTTTTGGAGACTTTAACACTCCTCTGTCAGAATTGGGCAGATCCAACAGGAAGAAAAATCAGTAAAGACATAGTGGAATCCAATAGAACTATCAATCAGCTGAATAGAACGGATATCTATGGAGTCCTTTATCCAACAGCAGCAAATTACACATTCTTCTCAAGTTCATATGAACATTCATCAAAATAAGACATCATTCTGGGTCATAAAACACACCTTAACAAATTAAAAAAAACAGATCTCATACAGTATTGGTTCTCAGACCAGAATGAAATTAGACTAGCAATTAGTAACAGAGAGAGTTGTAAAGTTCTCATATATTTGAAGATTAAAGAACATATGTTTAAAAAACAAATGGGTCAAGAAGGAAATCTCAGGAGGTACTGAAAAATGTTTTGAATTAAATGAGAATGAAAATATAACTTAGCAACAAAAGTAGAGCTTAGAAGGAAATTTATAGCATTGAATGCACGTATTAGAATAGAAGAATGTTCTAAAATCCCCCATTTAAATGTTCATCTTAGGAACTAGAAAAGGACAAATTAAATCTGAAGTAAGCAGAAGAAAAACAACAGTAAGAATTGGAGCAGAAATCAGTTAAGTTGAAAGGAAATTAGAAAAAAAATCAATAAACCCAATAGCTGGTTCTTTGAAAAGATCAATAAAATTACTCTAAGTCTCTCAGCCAGGCTAACTTAATGAAAAAGGAGGATACAATTTATTGATCAGCTGGGAGAGAGAGGACATCACTACAGATCCTGTGGACATTAAAAGGATAATCAAGAAATTCTATGAACAACTCCATGCCCACAAATTTGATAACCTAGATAAAGTGGATCCATTCCTTTAAAGTTACAATCTGCCAAAATTCATACAAGTAAAAATAGTCTGAATAGCCCTGTATCTATTTTAAAGATTGAATCCATTAATAACCTTTTAAAACAAAGCCCCAGCCCCAGATGGGTTCATTGGTGAACTCTACCAAGCATTTAAGGAAGAGATTATACAACATCTTCATAGTTTCTCCCAAAAGATGGTAGGAGAGAGGACAATTTCTATAATGTGAAGTTAGCATTTACCCTAATACGAAAACCAAAGACATTATAAGAAAGCTACAGATCAGTTATCTCTCATGAACATAGATGAAAAAAACCCTCAAAGTATTAGCCAATTGAATCCAACAATGTATGGAAAGAAGTATACATTACAGCTAAGTGGAATTTATTCCAGGTATGCAAGGCTGGTTCAGCAATTGGAAATCACTTATTATCCATTATACCAACATCCATTATACCAACAGGCTAAAGAAAAAAAGTCACATGATTATACAATATCTAACACCCATTTCTGATTTTAAAAAAAATCCATAAAGTAGCTTTGGAGGGAGAACTTCCTCAACTTGATAACGTTTACAGAAAACATACGGCTAATATACTTAATGGTAAGAAACTAGAAGCTCTTTAATAAGAGGAATGAGGCAAGGATGTCTCTTCCCACCATTGCTTTTCAACATCATATTGGAAGTCAGAGCTCATGCAGCTAAGGCAAGCAAAGCGAAAAAGAATTTTACTGATGGAAGGAAGGGAGAGAGGAAATAAAACTGTTTTTGGTTAGTGGTTTTATTTCTACATGACCAACTATGTAGAACATCTGAAAGAACTGACAAAAAAATTCCCAGATTAGAAATGATTAGAGTAAGGTTGTAGGATACAAAGTTAAGATACAAAAGGTTATTGCTTTCCTATATATATGCACCATCAGTGAACAAGTAGAATTTGAAATTGAAAGCTCAGTGCCATTTACTTTACTGCCCCTCCCCCAAATTAAATACTTAGGTATAAATTTAATAAATTGCATGTGAGATCTGTAAGAGGAAAACTAAACTCTGAATGAAGTCAAAGAATTAAGTGAGAGATATTCCATGCTCATGGTTAGGAAGACTCAGTATTGTCAAGATGTCAGTTCTTCCCAACTTTTATCTGTAGATTCAGTACAGTCCCAATCAAAATCCCAGCAGGTAATTTTGTAGATTTTTTTTTTTAAGATTTTATTTATTTATTTGACAGAGAGAAACACAGCGAGAGAGGGAACACAAGCAGAGGGACTGAGAGAGGGAGAAGCAGGCTTCTGGCCAAGCAGGAAGCCCGATGTGGGACTCGAACCTGGGTCTCCAGGATTATGACCTGAGCCGAAAGCAGTCGCTTAACCAACTGAGCCATCCAGGCGCCCCAATTTTGTGGATATTGACAAACATTCTAAAGTTTGTATGCCAAGTCAAAAGACCCACAAATAGGCAACTAATTGTTAAAGGAGAAGGACTGTCAGAGAATTGACACTACCTGACTTCAAGATTTACTATAAAGCACATTAAATTAACACATTGTGGTCTTGGCAAAAGAGTAGATCAGTGGAATAGAATGGAAAGCCCAGAAATAGATCCATGTAATTATTGTCAACTGACCTTTGACACAAAGGAGCAAAGACAGTGCATTGGAGCAGATAGTCTTGTCAACAAATAGTGCTAGTACAACTTGACATCCACATGCAAACAAATGAATCTAGATATAGACCTTATGCCCTTCACAAAAATTAAGTAAAAATGTATTATAGGCCTAACTGTAAATTGCAAACCTTAGAAACTCCTAGAAGATAACATAGGAGACAACTTAGGTGATCTTGGGTATGGTGGTGGTTTTTTTTTTGTACAAAACCAAAGGCATTATATGTGAAAGAAATAATAAGTGGGAATTCATTGAAGTGAAAAAAAAAAAACTTCTGTGAAAAACACTGTCAAGGGAATGAGAGGATATATCACAGACTGGGAGAAAATATTTGCAAAAGACACATCTCATAAAGGACCGTTCTTCAAAATACACAAAGAACTCTTAAAACTCAAAAATAATTTCATAAACTCAGAAACCTGATTGAAAAATGGGCAAAATTAGTGAACAAATATAGAACCAAATAGGATAAACAGATGGCAAGTAAGCATATGAAAGGATGGTCAACATCACATGTCAAGTCATTAGGGAATTCTAAATTAAAACAAGATGTTATTACACACTATTATAATGGCCCAAATCCAAAACATTAACAACAAATGCTGGCAAGGATGTGGAACAACAGGAGCTTTCATTCATGCTGGTGGGAATGCAGAATGGTACAGCCACTTTGGAAAAAGTTTGGCATTTTCTTACGAAACTAAACATACTCTTAACATACGATCCAGCAGATCCAGCAGTCACTCCGCTTGCTATTTACCCAAAGGAGTTGAAAACTTAGGTCCACACAAAACCCTGCCCATGGATGTTTAGATTAGTTTTATTCATAGTTGCACAAACTTGGAAACAACCAACATGTTCTTCAGTAGATGAAAGGGATAAAGTTTGGTACACCTAGACAATGGATTTTTCAGGGTCAGAAAGAAATGAGCATCAAGCCATGAAAAGACATGGAGGAAACTGGAATGCATATTACTAAGTGAAAAAAGCAAAAGGCTATATATATATACTGTATGAGTCCAACTACGTGACATCCTGGAAAAGGCAAGACTATGTAGATGGTAAAAGATTGATGGTTGCTAGGGGGTAGGGGCAAAGGAGGAGATGGATAGATAGAGCACAGAGGAATTTTAGGACAGTGAAACTATTCTGTAAGTTACTACACTGGTATAAATATGTCATTATACATTTATCCAAACCTGTAGCTCATCTATCGATTTGGGGTGATAAAAATAAATCAGTGTAGGTCTCATCAATTTTAACAAATGTACTACTCTGGTGGGGGATGTTAATAGGGAAAGTTGAGTATTTGTGGGAACAGAAGGTACTAAGGAACTCCCTGTCCTTTCCTCTCATTTTATGTGAAACTAAAACTGCTCTAAAAACGAAGTTTATTAATGAAAAAATAAATCTTGGTAGAAAAATGTACAAAGTTTATCAACAGGCAATTTACAGAAGCAGCACAAATGGCCAGGACATACTGTAGCCCTGACTAATCTAGAGATAGATGTGGTCCAAGACCCAAGACTGGGTCCTGTTCAAGATGCATAGTTCAACACCAAAAGTTATTAAAAAGGAATTCCATTTGTTTTCAAAGAGTATTATTGGGAATTTAATTCATAACCAGATTAATAATTCTTACAGGATCTTTTCTCCTCCCCATTTTTTTTTACTGCCGTGGATCTGCTTTTCACAGACCTGGCTCTAAAACTTTTTTCTCAGATTCCAGGTAACAAGGCCACTTCTCCCTAACATTTCTTGTTTCCTGTCTTATGTTGATCAACTTAGTATCAGCAAGTCATTCCTTTTTAGGAAGGGAAAAATAAGTGGAGGTAGGAGGGCTGTGGACATTGCATGTTGATACGTGTTTCCATGTCACACCTAAGGAAGTATTTTTGGTTTCACTGATTAAGGAAGTCCAGATAAAAATTTTCTTTCTTATTGCCAAATTAGCAAGTGTTAGTGTGTTGTTGTTTATTGCTGGTGAGGGTGTTGTGTGGTACTTCCGAGTCTATTGAAATTTTTGAGAGAGAAATTGCACACGTGTTTACCTTTTTAAAGATGCCAGATCTTTAATATTGAGGTCCACTTCTAAGAACTCATCCCAGGCCTTTTGGTCCCACTTGTGTATGAGATGGCCCATCAAGTAGGAGTTTAAAAGTTATTTTCGGGGCTCCTGGGTGGCTCAGTGGGTCAAAGCCTCTGCCTTCGGCTTAGGTCATGATCTCAGATTCCTGGGATCGAGGCCCGCATCGGGCTCTCTCTTGGCAGGAAGCCTGTTCCTCCTCTCTCTCTGCCTACTTGTGATCTGTCTCTTTGTGAAATAAATAAAATCTTTAAAAAAATAAATAACTAAAAGTTATTTTCGTCCTCTCTGTTATATTCTCAAAAGTTGATTTCCATATCGTGTATCTCGAAACTGTTTTTACAACCTGTATTCCAATCACGTGTGATGCTTCTAAAAAGAAGAGATTCTCAGTTTGTATCCCAGACCAACTAAGTCGGAATCTCTGGGTAGGGCCCAGGGGTCTTTTTAAACAATCTCATCATAATTAGATATAAAATTAACTAGGTGGTTATAATTTCAGAGCTAAATGGCTATAAAATGCTAAAGAATTTGAGTTCTTTCAGACTCTGAAGTTTGTGAACTGCTCCTCTGATCAAGCTTCAGTCCCATCCAGCTTTAACCCTTGAAGGACTTGACCAGAATGCTTCTCAGTCCCTAATTGTTTGAGTTTCTATTCTCCTTACCTTGAAATTCCTTTATATCGTTTACCATCCTTCTCTTATTATTATTACTTTACTCTTGGTACTAAGAAAATATGTTAGTTACCCCTTGAGTGCAAGGAGCCCTTGATCCTTTTTTATACACTCTTTCCAGGCACTCTGCTCATCTTTCCTTCTCTCCGTCTCTACCACTTTCCTTCCTTTATTTTATACTCTGTTTTTGAGATTATCCTGTTGTAATTTGTGACTGTATTTCATGGATTTCCACTACTGTGGAATATTTAATTATATGTATATACAACAATGTATTTGTGGTTCCGTTTAAGGATATTCTGGATGCCTGAAATTTTTTTTTTTGCTGCAGTTGCTTATGTCAGGGTTTATCTAAGGTATGTGATGTGGAAAGCAGGATATTTAAAAAATTATAGACATTTTTATGATGAACATCCTTTTTACTAGGTTTTTTTTTTTTTTTTTAAGATTTTATTTATTTGACAGAGAGAAACACAGCCAGAGAGGGAACACAAGCAGGGGAAATGAGAGAGGGAGAAGCAGGCTTCCCGCCGAGCAGGGAGCCCGATGTGGGACTCGATCCCCGGTCTCCGGGATCATGACCTGAGCCGAAGGCAGTCGCTTAACCAACTGAGCCACCCAGGCGCCCCTTTTTTTTTTTTTTTAAGATTGCTTTTTACTAGGTTTTAAGCTTCCTCTTTTTTTTTTTTTTTAAGATTTTATTTATTGGGGTGCCTGGGTGGCTCAGTTGATTGAGCGACTGCCTTCGGCTCAGGTCATGATCCCGGAGACCCG
>PITA01009272.1:0-10471 GCA_004023965.1 Spilogale gracilis | reverse complement strand
GAGCCCCACATCGGGCTCCCTGCTAGGCAGGAAGCCTGCTTCTCCCTCTCTCACTCCCCCTGTTTGTGTTCCCTCTCTGGCTGTGTTTCTCTCTGTCAAATAAATAAATAAATAAAATCTTTTAAAAAAAGCAAAAAAAAAAGCGCTCTTCCTTAAAAAAAAAAAAGGATTTTATTTATTTATTTGACACAGAGAGAGATCACAAGTAGGTAGAGAGGCAGGCAGACAGAGAGGAAGAAGCAGGCTCCCTGCTGAGCAGAGAGCCTGATGCGGGCCTCGATCCCAGGACCCTGAGATCATGACCTGAGCTGAAGGCAGAGGCTTTAACCCACTGAGCTACCCAGGCACCCTGGTTTTAAGCTTCTTGAAAGCAGAAATAGGGTCTTACATATCCCATCCAGCATTGCCAACCTTACATAAAATAAATAATATTTGTTTCATTGAGTTAAATTTTGTTTTTTACTGTTCATGTAACACCCTCTTGAAAACTTAGCTTTCTGCAAGCTTTAAATCTCTCGAGAGAACTGTTGATAAGCTACTTAGGCATGTTATGATACATGAAAATTGCATAAAAATATCTCAGTAACTTGATCAAAATAAATATGCATTAGCAGGATAAATGTGGAGAATTCTTAGTTTTTGTTCGACAGTATAAATTGGTATATCCTTGAGAAGTCTTTTAAAATATTATTAGTTTCTTTTTCTGCAGATGGAAATAACCTCTAGTGAGTTATATAATATTTAGTGTTTACAAGAAGCTCTCATTTTAGAGATCTAGAATAATATGAATAATGAAATCAAAAATTTTAGCAGAGAAAGAAAATCAGCTGTATTTTTAAACATTAAAAAAAGTGTTTGGCTTTATGGTATGTTTTTCTTATAGGACTTATGCTATTATAATAATACAAAAAACTATTGTTAATAGGGTAATACTGGTGCTGCGGTACTATGTTGAAAAGATTCTTGAGGGCAGTTCTCTCATGCTTTTGATTTACCTGTCCTGGGTCTGGCACAGTGGCTTTAGTCCAGTCCACACCAAGTACTGTGCCAAGGACCTGGGGCTTATGAACCAAGCTCTGTCTTGTTAAATAATTAGACCTAGGCAAGTCAGTTCATTTCACTTGACTTCTGTTTCCTCATCTGCACAATAAAGGTAATACCTTAGATTGCTCATCTTTTTGGGTTCTAGGGTAATACTTTAGGCTGCTTATCTTCACAAGGTTCTTAAGAGAATTAGATAAGAAAATGCAGGAAATCTCTTTATAAAGTGAACACTGAAACGGAGATAGTAGATACTATCTTTAGTAAAAGTCAGCACAGATAGTCAAGACAGCCTTTTGCAGTGGGATGACACTGAATTTGGGAGAAGCATACTGTCATGTATGGGAAAAAGAATGTATGTGTAGATAATGACTACAGCCCAGGGTGATGTGCCAGGCAAAAAACTTTTACTGATTTTGAAGAAATTCATAGGAAAGAGAGAGACTGCTCTGTTTGGGGGAAAGGAGTCAGATGCTTTCGAGGATGATACTTTGGTAGTCTTGTACCAGTAGAAGGGAGAGAATACAGGCAGGAAATCTTGGAAGTAAGGCTGATGTCAGGTTGAAGTACTTTCTTAGAGAAGCAGATCCTGGAGAGTGTATCCATCGCTGCCGTGCTGTCCCATAAGTTGTGAGGAGCACTTACAAGGATGTTAAGCTGGTTGAAGGATAGATTAAGGATATACTGAAGGCAGGGTGATCAGTCCCAAGGATATTCTATTAATCTGGGGGGGAAACGATCAGGGGGTTTAATCAAGGGCTCTTAACCTGGGGTTTGCAAATTAGGTGATCTCAGATAGAATTCAAGACGCCATGAACTTGATGAAAATTTACATTTCTTACCAACTAACCTTTTTCTGAAATTTAGCTTATTTTTCAGTTATGAGTGTAGGAACAAACCACAGTAATGTTAGTAGTATTTTTAATTTTTGTCAATAGAAATCTCGTATTTTTCTATCATATTAAAGTTGCTGCAAACATCTTGTGTTATTGCTTACAGCATCTATCCTTACTCTGAAATTGTAATAGTTGTGAGCTCTGCTTTGAGGTCTTTATTATTTAATGAATTGACAAGCATATAGAGTGTTAATCACATTTTCCCCATTTTGATAACTATTTCAATACAATTGGTTTATTTTGTAATTGCATCCTTTAAAATTTATTTTTAAACTGAGGCAGTGTTTTGAGTCCAAGCTTCCTCAGTCTGTGAGAGGAGTCTATGGCACGAAAAGGTTAAGAACACTTAGTAAACTGAGGCAGTGTCTCTTCCACAATGTACTGGTACTTTGTTATTTTTGCAAGTTTGAGTGACCGTTCTCTAGAATAAAGTGGCCAAGTAAATGATCCATGATACCTCTTCCAACTCCAAAATTCCACTTTTAATTTTCTTCTTCAAGCCAACATCTTCCATAGCCTTCCTCTGCTCACTAAATTATACAGTTGGCTTTTCCCTTCATCACACCCAACATCTCTAGCCTTGTCTTCCCCATCTCACTAAAACATCGCATTCTCCATCTAGGTCCTCAAGTCAATAGCATAGGAGTTATCCTTTTTTCCCCTCACCTCTTATACCCAGCATACCATCAGGTCTTGTCAGTTGTACTTCCTAACTTTCTGAATTTGTTCCTTTCTAGTTCTACCACCTCTCTGTGCTGCATAACTGCAAGACTGGTAATGGGACTCCCTCTTTCTGTTGTCTGCAGAGCAACCAGAGTGGTCCTTTTAGTCCACAGATGATAGGAATTTGTTAACCTCCTGGAACCTCCGGCAGCGGCTTACACATGGATTAAAATCCCTTTGTGAGGCGGCTGTGAGTGGCTCAGTTGTTAAGCATCTGCCTTCAGCTCAGGTCATGATCCCAGAGTCCTGGGATCGAGCCCCGCACTGGGCTACACTTCTCCTTCTCTTACTCACCCCAGCTTGTGTTCCTTCTCTAGCTGTCTTTCTGTCAAATAAAATAAAATAAAATCCGTTTGTGAACTGGCGCCCTGCTCTTCTTTTAGTTTCATCTTAGGACACTCTCTTTCTGGCCTAAGCTTCAGCCATGCTGGCCTTTTTTTCCTGTCCTATAAACATGCCATTTTTGTGTTATGGCCTTTGCATCTGCTGTTCCCTGCTTAAGAATGAGTAACCCTTTTCCCTGGATTGGTTTCCTAATGCTCTTCAGATCCCAGGGTGCCCAATAACCTGGATCATCAGTCCAGTTCTCTACAGTACCACTCACTACTGGTGGTATTCTTATTTTCTGTGTCTTCGTCTACTTAGAATGTGAAGTCTGTTAGAGCAGAAACATTGTCTGTTGTTTTTACTGTTTTATTCCTAGTAGCTACAAGAAATATTTACTGAAAAATTTTGGACTACGTCAAGTCTTTGTGTAGTCCCAAATATTCATTCATTAAGTGCTATGAGACTATTCAAACTAGTCAAGATTTCAAAACTCAGAAGGCTAGGGATATTTTGAAGAATGAGAAAAAGCACCCAAAGCAAATAAAATGGGGAATAAGAAAAAGTTAAGAGTTATTGATGATTTGATAATGTCATTATAAGCAAATAAAAATAACTCCTAAAGATTCCAAGAAAATGAGTCAAATTATTTTATTCAGGGAGTTAGAGTTAGGGAGATCGTGAGGTTAGCCATGTAACATCCTTTAGGATTTTGAGTAGGTAACTAGCTATAAAAGCACAGAAGTAATGATTTTATACATTGAGTGTGATAATTACACTTTTTGTCCATGGACTGCCCAGCATTTTATGGAGCATACCCCAACCCAGATCAGCCATAATATAACAATCATTTTACAGTGTCATAGTAGAGTGTGGCTTGTAGGAGCTCAAGTGGGACTAACAAGGAAGTAAAATAGGGAAAACAGAGCACTGTGAGGCACAAACATGTGCACACTTGTGGAATTGGATACTTCTTAATCTGTCAGAATGATCTAGATCCCAGAGAGGTCTAGGGTAGAGACTCAGGGACTTACATACACTGAGCAACCACTAGGAAGTTCAGAGTTAAAGAAGCCAAACTAGGCAGTCAAACAGAAGGTAAGTCAATCAGCAAGTAGCCAGGAGGCTAAGGGGGGTATACGGGGGAGTGCGGGGGGGGGGGGGGGAGGGAAGAAACAAGGTAAACGAGAGGAAGAATTGCCCAGGATTCACAGTAAATAATACATGTTGAGTCAGTGTCATCTGCCTTTAGTCAGCTCATCCTACTAAGAGCTAATCTCAGAGTTTCCTAGGCCTGCTGGTGATAATAGAAAGCAGCTGGTAGATGATGAGTGTGAAATTTGGAGGGAGGGAGGGATCAGAGTGAGGGTGGAGGGGACATATTTCTGGGGTAGAAGCATTTGTTTGGCAGAAAATCAGATGTTGCTAGATCCATCTCAGGTCATTGAGGTTATTTGGTCCATCGTCTCCCCAAATTTTCACACAAAAGATCAAATTGTTTTTCCACTGTGAATCCCATATTATAAATTTTTTTTCTCAAAGCCTTATTAATAATTTGCTTCCCCATTTTTAACCACGGATTGTAATTGGAACAGCATATGGTACCCATACTGAATTGACATAATTTCAACTAAAGGCAAAACTCCCTACAATTTGTAGCTAACTTGTGGCTAAATGGTTGTTTCATTTAGATTTTTCAAATATTAAAAATGACTTGTGGCCTTCAGATTGAGGGCTTTGGAACTTGGCTATTGAAATCCTAAATTTATTTCAGGTTCCTTGATTTCAAATCTTTGTCACTTAGAGCAGTGCTTTTTTGCATATGTTACTTATCTCTGAGACTTAGTTTCTCCATCTGCAAAATGAAAATAAAAATAGTATCTACTTCAGGAAGTTATTTTGAGGATAGGTCACTGGAGATAATGCCTTTCTTTCATCACTGGCATATTGCTTGATACATGGTATGTACAACCTCAGTAATTATTAGCCTTTATTTTGTTTTTATAATTGTAATTGCTATTTAGAGGTATGCAGCTCAGTTTCCTGGAATTGTCTTTGTAGGTTTTGGATTAAAAGTTTGATCTTTTTATCCCCAAGAATTGATTGTTTCTCGTTTAACTCTGAGAAAAATGGAGTTGAGCAAAGAATTTATTATATTGGCGGTAATGGGTGGGTGGAGGGAGAATAGAGGAGCAGGTAGGTTTCTAAAGCCTCCATCCTATACAAAAAACCCAGCTTTTCTCCTTTCACTGAGCACAGGGTGAGAGGAAGCAGGCTTCAACTTCAATAATAAGTGGATTACTGAGGTGATATAAGGAGCTCCTGGTGATATTTTATTTATTTTTTTTAAAGATTTTATTTATTTGACAGAGAGAAACACAGCGAGAGAGGGAACACAAGCAGCGGATGTGAGAGAGGGAGAAGCAGTCTTCCTGCCCAGCAGGGAGCCCGATGTGGGGCTAGATCCCGGGTCTCTGGGATCATGACCTGAGCTGAAGGCAGTCGCTTAACCAACTGAGCCACCCAGGCGCCCCCTGGTGATATTTTAGAGGTCACCTTATATCAAAGTCAGAAGATAGAAGGGTAAAATTTGCAAATTGGTGAAATCTGTAAAAATGTTTCTGTCCTACGTGCCTTTCATGCATTCCATTTTATTGCAATACATTTCATAATTGGAATCACTATGAAGATGACTGTTTAAGTGGTGAATTTGCCTGGATTTTGAATACTAAACTTTTCTTTCCCCTCTCCCTGCCTCCTTCTCTTTTTCCCTTTTCCTCCCAGTGCTACCACTAGTTTATTCTCATGGTGATTTTGCTGGAGATTTCATTAAAGAATCACCTGGCAGAAATAGTGGTGCTATTCTTTATAAAATAATTTTTTACTTTGAAAAGAATCTTAGATTTTGTACCTTCTGAGAGTAAGTATAGGTCCCTGCTGAGCAGGGAGCCCAATGTGGGACTCAGGACCCTGAGATCATGACACAAGCTGAAGGCAGACACTCAGCCAACTGAACCACGTAGGCACCCCCCCCCCCGAATTTGTTTTTAATGGATTTGATTTTTCCATTTTTTTTCTTAGTATTTGCATGTGTATCCTTTCAGCCTTGGAAAGGATACCCTTTAATGTTTTCTGAATTGCTGTTTTTCCATAATATATTTGCTATGGAGACTATTCAAAATTCAAGTCTTTTTCAATTAACAGAAAGGCCAAAACTGATATTAGTACATTAATATTTAATGGGTCTTGCTATAGATTTTACACAAGTTTAGAAATCCTGTCGTGTACTGGGTGCCTGGGTGGCATAGTAAGTTGAGCCTGTGACTGTTTTGGCTCAGATTATGATCTCAGGGCTGTGGGCTTGGGCCCACACTCCCACTCCACTGAGTAGTACAGAGTTGGCTTCAGACACTCTCCCCCTCTCCCCTGGCCCCGCCCCCTGCTGCTTCTGCAGTGTATGCTTGTGACATTTTTATTTTGGAAACCATTTAACTCTTTCCTGTCTCTCTCTCTTTCCTCACAGTGTGCTTTCTGATCTCAATATTGACAATGTACTTTAAAGGGTCATTAAGCATTGTAGCTAAGCGTGAGGATTTTTAAAGGGAGTAACACAGTGTGAATTCCGCCCTTACCACTCTGTGATCTTCAGGCATATACTTTACAGTCTTAGGGGTGATAAGGCCTCTCTTAGGGTCTCCTCAGAATATAAATTAGCTGTTGTTTGTAATGTGCTTATTATAGGGCCTGGTGCAAAATGGTTGCTATTTTTTTTTTTTTATTAAAGCCAAACTCAGTGACAGCTTTATACCATTACTTGATTGTCTAGTCTCCTTGACTAGTTTGTAAACTTGTTGAGAAATGGAAGAAGATATAGTGTGTGTATCTGCCACTCTTCATGTCCTGGTATTTTGTATGTAAAGATTTCTCTCCTCAGTTGAGCTCTTTGTTGCAGCTGTTTGAGACCTGAAGGTCCAGGAGGTAATAATTTTTATAGTAATAATGTTTTGTTTAGACACAAATTAGAATTTTGCATCCTAGGGAGCCTTGTGTGTAGGAGTGAGTCGCTCATCTAGTGGAAATGAGAACTTTACCTAGAGTATGTGGTGACTTTCTGCTCTTTTTTCCAACTGCATAGACAAAATTAGGTGCCATCATTTTATGTGCAAATTTGGAGATTTACAAATGTCTGGGAGATAATCTTTCTGTACCTTAAAGCCCACTATACTCAGTACATATTTATTGACTGATCTCTCCCTGAGGTGAAGAACAATTTTATTGTACCTTTGTACAGGACTGCTCAGAGTGATTGGTTACTTTGATATTTAATAGAAGTTTTGGGGTTACTTTTTCTTTGTTTTCTGAAGGCTTTGCTTTTTAAATTCATGCCATTTGAAGGGTATATTTAGAATCGTTTTTTTTTTTTTAATTTAGAATCAGTTTTTTTAAAAAAGATTTTATTTCTTTATTGACAGAGAGAGATCACAAGTAGGAAGAGAGGCAGACAGAGAGGAGGAAGCAGGCTCCCTGCTTGAGCAGAGAGCCCGATGCAGACCTCGATCCCAGGACCCTGACTGAGATCATGACCTGAGCTGAAGGCAGACGCTTAACCCTCTGAGCCACCCAGGCATCCTAGAATCAGTTTTTTAAAAACATTTTTCTCGGGGCGCCCGGGTGGCTCAGTTGGTTAAACAACTGCCTTTGGCTCAGGTCATGATCCCGGAGACCCGGGATCAAGTCCCACATCGGGCTCCCTGCTCGGCGGGAGGCCTGCTTCTTCCTCTCTCACTCCCCCTGCTTGTGCTCCGTCTGGCTGTTTCTCTCTGTCAAATAAATAAATAAAATCTTTAAAAAAATAAAAACCAAGGTAATGGAGCCTCTTTAAAAAAAAAAAAAAATTTTTTTTTCTCTAGGCTTTATCCCGAACTTTTTTTTTAAAAGATTTTATTTATTTGACAGAGAGAAACACAGCTAGAGAGGGAACACAAGCAGGGGGAGTGAGAGAGGGAGAAGCAGACCTCCCGCCGAGCAGGGAGCCCGATGTGGGACTGGATCCCAGATCATGACCTGAGCCGAAGGCAGTGGCTTAATTAACCAACTGAGCCACCCAGGCGTCCCAATCCCGAACTTTTTTTAAAGTATGCCACTTCCTTACCTTTTCTCTACGTTCTTAAAGCCTTTCAATTTGTTATTCCAGTGATACTCTCCCCATTTGCAAAGAAAGCTTGTACAACTTTACAGCGGAAAAATGACTTACTTCGTTTATAATGATTCATCTTTTTTAAACCATTTATAGACTTCTAAAATGAGAGCTTTGTTAAGGTATAGTTCCCATACCATGTAATTCACTCAATTAAAGCATACGATTCTATGGTTTTTAATGTATTCACAGAACTGTGCAGCTGTCGTCACAATCAGTTTTAAAACATCCAAATTAAAAAAAATCAAACCATCTTCCAGAGAAACTCCATACATTTTAGCAGTCCTTTCCCTGCTGGAATATAAATGGAATTATATAATATGTAGGTTTTTTTAAACTGGCTTCTTTCACATAGCAAAGTGTTTTTAAAGTTCAGTCATTTGTAGCATATATTAGTATTTTAGTCCTTTTTATTGTTCAATAAAATTCTGTTGTATAGATATATACAGTCTTTTATTTAATCCATTTATCAGTTGATGGACATTTGAACGGTTCCCACTTTTGGGTCATTATGAATAATGCTGCTATAAACATACATCTATAAGTTGTGTGAAATGTATGTTAATTTTTGTTGGGAGATAATTACTTTTATAAAGTAAAATAACCAACTTCTAAAGGAAAAGAAGTTGTGTACTACTTTTAGAAAATTTTTTTGAAGATATTTAAAAATTCTGTATCCCTTTTATTCCCATATATTAGTTGGCTTCTGCTATGTTTGCTGCACTAACAAATAACTTCAAAATCTCAGTAGTTTATAATAGTAAAGGTTTGTTTCTTACATTACATGTTAGTTGCAGTTGTCTGGGGTTCTGTTGCATCTGTCTTTTCATTCCAGAAGTCAGACTGAAGGAACAGCCTGTATTCGGGATATGCTATTCTGGTGGGAACATGCATTGAAAGCCTTTGCTCAAAAGTGGCATTTGCCATGTTTCTGCTCACATTATTTGGCTTGGACAAGTCCTGTGGCAATCTTAACAATTGGGAAGGGAAATACCCAATCTCCCTATAGGTTGGTCATATGACATTAGGTGGGTATATATAGCCTTTTTCCGTGGAAGGAGGCACAGATGATCGGGAGCAGAAATTCAGATTATCACACCTCAGAAGAAAGTAATGTAACTTATGGAGGAAAGATGAGAGGCATGAAAGTGAATCTGCTGAACCACCATGTCTTTTGAATTCAAGCACTAAGATTACATGAAGGTTAGGAGATGGTGAAGTTAACCAACAGTATCTAAAAGTGAGCCACAGACTTGTGCAAGAGGATGAGGACGGAGGTGAGAGATCCTATCCTGTGTGCTACATGTGATGCAATTTATAGAAGAGATGACTTATCAGAAAGCAGAAAAGACTACTCTTTCTTCTTAAGACTTCTGGGAGCAGTCTTTTGACCAGTCCCATTCCTTTCTTGACAGCTCATCAAACAGAAGCTTATCCTCCTCTCCAGACACTTCATTACCCTATCACTTAGGAACTTGAACCAGAAAGAAAATTGAATCAAACCTATTTTCATTCTACCTACCCATTTTTTCTGATATGCCTTTCCTGCTATAGAAGGTATCAAAGGAGCTTTTACTGATTGTCTTCTGGGTGACATATACTTCAGAGACTTCCTAACTGGAGTATTCTGAGATGGGGCTCACTGGAGTGAGTGGAAGCAGAGAGGGTCTCAGGTCAGGCCTCCATAAATACATACTGCCAGTCCCTCTATAAATATATACTGTGCCATAAATAAATACAGGCCAGTCCCTCCATAAATACATACTGTGCCTCCCAGCCCAACCATCTGTTATTACAGTAGTTCTCAAAGTATGGTCCTGGGACCAACAGCATTAGCATCATGTGGGAAGTTTCTAGAAATTCTTAGGCTCCATGGCGGTGGACTAGTGGTCTCTGTCTTAACAAGTCATTTTGATATACACCGAAGTTTGAGAACTGAAGTTTGTATTATTTTATGCTATTACCCTCCCTCTTCCTTTTTAACCAGTTGGTCCTCTCAAGCTCTTCCCTTTGTGCTACCCATATACTTCTAATGTCCCAGGCCTTGCAGCATTTTATTTTTTTGAGTTTTCATTATGGAAAATTTGGATATATAGAAAAGTAGAGAAAGTAAAGAATCCCCTTGTATTCAGTAAGTAATTTTAGCAATTATGAACACATAGCCAGGACTGATTTATCATTACTTTCACAATTGCCTTTTTTGCCTAAGATGATTTTGAAGCAAATCACACCAATTATTCTGTGAATATGTCAGTAAATCTCACTAGAAGGTAGGACTGGCCTTTTTTCT
>PITA01009271.1:0-78918 GCA_004023965.1 Spilogale gracilis | reverse complement strand
TCTTGTGGGGGCTCTGAGGCAAGGATGCATGGGGGTCTTGGACACGGGCTCCCTGGCTCTGTGAGCTGGGCTGGGCTCCATGGAGTGACTAGAGGTCCGACTGCCTAGGTTGAAACTGGGTGCTCTGTAAATTCCCTGTCTTCGTAACAAGCAAATGACCTAAACCCACACAAGCTCATCTTCATACATCCACGGGGAACGTATAATAACAGCGCTTCTAGGGCTGTGGTGAGGAATGAATAAGGAAATGGTTGTAAAACATTTGGCACAGTCCTTGGCCCAGAGTCACCGCTTGGCACAGATGAGCTGCTGCTGCTCTTACTGTTTTTATTTGCCTGAAGGAACGTAAGTGGGTTGTCCTGGAAACAGAGCTCCTGTCCCTGGACCCAGACCCTAATGTGTTTGTACTGTCATCCTGCTCCAGGCAAGGAGAGAATCTGGAGGAAAAGTAAGCCCCACGGGTGTCTATGATGGAGCTTTTGCTCTGGAGCAGAGCAGATCACCTCAGCTTTGGTCTTCCCCGTGGTGGTGGGATCCCAAGAGACAGAAGCTTCCTCAGGTCTCTGATACCTCACGGGCTCCGTGGAAGAACACATTTGCCAAATAGCCACACTAGAAAAGCTTTTTCACCTGACAGCATCTTTCTTGGTTTTACTGAAGTCTTGCTCCCTAGTGCCACTGCCCAGTGGAGTCCTTGGCTGGAATCCCCTAAGGGTTGCTTTCTGGGCACGGGGTCAGAGGAGGAAGAAAGGGGCTTGAGAGGTTTCTAGGATAGATGGCACTATGGAACCGTTGTAATGCCTAGCTGGACATTGCTTCCAGTTTAGAAAGTTTTTTCATCAATACTTCTTATAAATCTTACTAAATGTTAAAAAGCATAAAGAGCTCCTTGAAGAAGCTATGAAACACACATGATTCACAAGCACACAAATTTATGCATACAATTCATACATATTCATGAATGTCTTCCTAGTAACCCAAGGAATATTAGCAATAGATTGATTTGGATAGAGGTAGGGCATGTTATGAGTTAGTCTGAGTCTTGAGATTAAAAATAAGAAAAGGAGAAGGGAAGTGAGGGAGGAATGGAGCCTCTTTTAAGTCTAGTTGCGTCCCATGGGTCTTCTCCCAGGCATGTAAGTACTAGTGTCTAAAGGAGATGTTATTCTTCCCAGGGGTGACACCTACCATCACAGACAACAAGCAGCAGAATCCAGATATCCCTGTGCTTCCTCTTGATATGGGGCCATATAACGGTGCCCTGTGCCGAGAGGGCCAGAAGCAGTCCCTGAAGCTGAGTGTGGGTGTGGGGGTGGTCCTGACAGAGCAGCCCAGACAGCACATCCAGAGAGCCACCAGATTCAAAGGTCTTTGCAGCCAGGAGCAAGAAGATGCTTCTTTGTGTTGTGTAGACTGATAAATGATGGGAAGGAGGACATCTAGGCAGGTGACAATGTAGGTGTAGTAGGATAAGGCTCAATACACTCCTGTCCCCAGACCCAAATACTAAAGAAGACCCTCCTCACCCAACTCAGTTTAGATCCAGGAAGGTAGGGACAGATTCAGCCTCCACCTTTCAAATGAGGCTCAAAGCCAAAATCTAGCTCCGTTTAAACAAAAACATCATCAGTCTGTGATGTCATACTCAGAGATCATTGACACAGGCTAGAGAAGTGGAAGGATGGTCCCTCCAGCCCCAGGATGGGCCAGCCCTTCTACTTCTTTTCAGGAATCACTTCTCTGATGTGGAAAAACCTTCTGTTCTTCAGCCCTGCAAAGCTTGAGGCAACTTCAAGGGCAGGAGAGACACAGACAATTGTCTTTGGCATTGTGGTGGGGAGCAGACGGGGTCGGGGAGACTTCTGAGACAACTTCACTAACTTTGCAATCAAGTGGAAATTTGCCTGGAGACATTCTACCCAGCATCAGGGGAGAAAGTAAGGGGGAAAACGAATAGAGACGCAGTTGACTAACACCAGTCAGAACGGTTGGCGAGAGTGCGTCCAAGTGCAAAATATTCCCGAGGAATTAAAGAGACACAAATTAAAACAACAGTTACTGTTTTATGGTGACCATATTGGCAAAGATGAGAGAAGAATGATAACACCTAGTGTTGGTGAGGAGAGCTGGTCGGAGTGTCAATTGTCCCATTCCTTCTGGAGGGCAGTTTGGTCCCAGGGATCCAAATGTACACTGGCTGTTTCCCCTTGAGTCAGCAGTTCTAGGAATGATTCTTAGGGGAAGGATCAGACAAGTAGGAAAACATGTATGTGTGAGGAAGCTGATCCCAGATTTGTTTATAGCGGTGGAACATTAGAAACCACAAATATATTAATGAAGAGTGAAGCAAATAAATCACCGAGCATTCTTGTACCCATCAACAATCCGTATGCAAGCACATCCAGGGATGTGATGTGGACATTGTAAGGGTTCTTACAGCTTTATAGTGACTAGGATGGTGGGTGTTTAAGGTATATTGCAAAGTACTAAAAGCAGCTTAGAACCGACATATTTGGTGTGAATGAATTAAAAATGTTCATAGAGATGAGAAGGTGAGGATCTAATGTAGAGCATGGCTGTAGGTAATAACATAGTATTACATGCTATGTTATTGAAAATAGATCGTAAGCAGTTCTCACCATATACACAGTAGGCGAGGTGCAGGAGTATTCTTTATCTTGGTCTTGGTAATCATTCTACAATGTACATGTGCATCAAATGATCATGTTGTATACTTGGAATCTATACTGCTGTATTTGTCCATTATTCCTCAATAAAGTCAAAAAATAAGCATATGCATAGGCAGAGAGAGATCTGGAGGTCTTTATGCCAAACTATTAAAGATAGGGGTTTTAGGGCAGTGGTGATATTAACACGATTATTAACATGATTTTATGTTCTCCTTTTTCACTCTAATGAACTATCTGAAAAGATTTTTTAGAATGAGCAGAATTACATATTTATGTTTACTTAAGTACTCTGGGTTTTGGCCTAGGTGACCTCTAAGGTCCTTCCCTCTCTGCCGTGCTGAACCCTGCCCTCCCCACCCCAATATTTTCTCTCCTCTCTGAGCTCCTGGGGGCAGTTAAAACCCAAGTTCTGGAGTTCTGCCCGAGGTAGGAGTTGAATAAAGCCTGTCATTAAAGACACTGTTGTTGGTGATTCTAGCATGTGTGGTTTCTCTCACAGCTTTGTGAATGCAAATCGATCTTTAATTATTTGGTGCCAAGCATTATGACTTTTTTTTTAAATGGGCTATTACTTATATAATTCTGCAAACCCATGAGACAACACATGACCCTTTGTGAATTGTTTTGGGTGTAGACCATTTTGGATTTCGATGGTATTTTGGGTCTAGAACATTTTGGGTGTAGACCATTTTGGATTTCAGTGGCATTTTCAAATGGGGCTTGAAAACTGGGAGTAGGGTCAATGCCAAGGACCTCTAATGATCGGAACTGTAGAGCTTTATAGATAGGGCACCAACAACCACTCCATCCTGGGGTCCTTCTCTTCTCTCCTTCCTCATAGCCAATGCAGAAGCTGTTTTTGCAGTGCTTGGGAAACCTGGTTGTATGAAATGTTGAATGTCTGTTTGGCTCTGCTTGTGGGGGCAGGGAGAGACAGCAGGGCAGCATCACCCTTGAGCATATAATTCATGGGTCAAACCTGGAAACCAATGGTCTGAAATTCAAATTGTTCCCTCACTGTTGATAAGCCAACTGAAATGAAAACTCTGGTTGTAAGTAAGCATACCAAGGAGAAAGAGAGACAATGGAAGACAAAAATGTAAGAGGAAATGAAGAATCAATGGCCAAAGGAATGAAGGACGGCAAGAAGTAAAGGAAAAGTTTGGAAGAAAAATGGTTGAGGAACTTCTGCAGATACTATCTCTGAAAGCAGTTGTAAAGATTTTGGGGGGCCTTGGACTGTGTTCTTCTTGCCATGCTTTATGGAGATTTGGGGACCCTGGAAGGGGAAGGATGAGAAGTCAGAAAGACTGAGGAGAGGTGCAGCTGTCATTATTCCTGTGACTCCGACTCCCCGCAACCCCTCTGGGCTTCCTTGACAACAGGGCGATGAGCCTGGACACTGGAACTTTCATACGAGCTGTAACATTCCATTACAAGAACTTACAAGTTCTAAGAGCACACGGTGTAATGAGGGATTGGCAGGATTTGTTTGCAGCGGCCATGTTGCAAACTTACCAACCTGTTTCCGTTTTCCACTTACCTTGTTTCTACCCTTTGCCTTAACCCTTGACTGTCAGAAGTCATTCTCATAGTTCTTCACAGAAAATGGACCCTGCTCCCGTGAAAACAATGATGAGTGCCATTCCCTTTGTTTGCTTAAAATCTGGGCTAAGAGGTTACCCTAAAATTTTCAGTCATATTATAGAAAGGAAATCACAGGATCTCAAATCCTTACTGATGTTTAGGTTTGGTAGATATTGAACTTCTTACCTAATTTCCCAAGTCTCTGCAGGAAATCTGCGCGAGACTTGGCTCCAGTTAGGTGACATATGTTATCCAATTGGTGTTACCCCTCAGGATGAGAGTAAAACAACAGAATGGAGCCTCATTAAAAAAAATATATATGTAGATCTTTCTGAGATATATCATGTATATAGCCAAGGGATACAATGCATTAAATAGTACATTGATCATAAACATACAATTGAGTATTTAACACACGTGCACACCTATGTAATCACCATCCAGATGAAGATACAGAACATTTATTATACTTATTTCAACCAATTACCTCCTCCAACCCCCCTATCCCCAAAGGTCAGCGATTTTTACCTCTATAGACAAGGGGCCCCCATAGACTTCCTGACATCAAATGTACGTTGTCTGACTGCCATACGAACTGTTACATGCAACACCGTACTCTAGGCTTTTCTTCAGATGACTTTAAACTCAAGTGTTCCCAGCCTCTTTGATCAGGTGCCACAGAGTTGGGGAATCAATGGTGAATCTAGAGAGATGATCAGACTCTGTGGAAAACAGATGAGCAAGCAAGTAAAAGGGGGCTAAATTATACCTGAGGATACCCTTTAAGAAGGCATAATAAGAGAAAACATCTCATTTCTGAACAATGAACCACGTAAAAGCCTAATTCATTAGACTTGCCGGCCCATCGAGAAATGCAAACAAACAACCTGCTATTCAGCAAGGCGTCACTAGATGGGGATCTTGAGTCGATCATCGCTTGCTGGTTTTCTTTATCTCAGGTTTCCTTTTATTTGGATCTGTTTTACTAAGGGTCTGAATACACATAATACAAGTTTACAATTTTGGCATTTCATGTTTGTTTTTTTTTTCCTGAACTTTTTGGGTTTGGCGATTTGAAGTAAAATGGATTTAGTTTTAAATGTATTAACTTAATTAATTTCTGATCCGGGGTCCCAGGGAGGTGGACGTGCCCCCGACGTGCGGCCCCGTGCTATTAATCTGGTGCTTATTTCTGGCAGAAGCTACCAGTGTTTATTCACTTTCCCCACCCCCAAGGGTGTGGCTAGTGGTGAAGACTGTCATTATACTTTATAATTGATTAAAAGAGGAAATCTTTGCTACAAATTGTTTTCCAGCAGCCAACAAGTGAACCCAACTGTTTTATTTCCATAGAATAAGCAATTTTGATCTCTTTCTTTATAAAACTGTAACAGTGAAAGCTAACGCTTTCTGTCCTTTATGCACCATGAAATTCCAAGGTGATTTTTATATTTCATCACATTTTGACCTCATAGAAGAATCTAGATGTGTGCAGAAAAAAACCTTTGCTTTCTCTTTTATTTGTCAAAGCAGTCCTGTCATTCACAAATAAAATCCTCAGTTCGCTGAGAGCAGCCACTAAAGCAGCCCGTCCTCACGTGTAAGTGTTCGAGAAAAGTCAGGAGCTGGACAGCTTGGCCTATGCGTACTGACCTTCTATCTAGGGACAATGTGGCCATTTAGCTTTGGCTGCTATCTGAAATGAGTTTGAGTGTCTCAGCTCATTTCATAAGAAACACAAATAAAGCCCACATAATAAAGCATGCAGTTTGGGACTTTGCCAGTCTCTGATCAGAAGGTGCCCAGAACTACATTTCTGAAAAGTAAATTCCTGTTCCACGTAGATAGAGACATTTGTATTTTCAGATGGGTCCACATGGAGGGCAAGGAAGGAAGAAAGAGAATAGAAAACTGTAGAAGTGGCAGCATCATGCTGGAGGAGATGACCTGGTGACCCAGGCTGGAGGCCCCGCCGTCCCAAGGACCCCACACTCAAGGCAGCGGTACACCTGAAGCAGCGGGATTTAAAGTCTCGGGCAGAGGCTGTGGCTGCTCTCCCTTTTCATCTTTTGCTCTCCAGCTTCTTCAAAGCTGCACAATAAAGAATGGTATGGACTTCGCTTCTTAACGGCTTTTACCTGTCCCTGTCACAGCTCCCAGGCTCACTGTTGCTTCGGGGGTTTGCCTCTGCCCTGCGGGTCCCTCTGGAGGAATGGGCTCCAAGGCCTGGTCTGGGCAAAAGAAGGGGTTTTGTACTTTGGGTACAACTCGGAACCGATTTTTTGAGTCTGAGGAGTTATGCCAAAATGGCCTCAGGTTTCAAATTCAGAGTTGCCCTTTTATCAAGGGAAGATACGTCTTTCCTTACATCTCTTTTTCTTAAACAAAAGTAACCCATGTTCAGTAGAGAGAAGGTTTCTCCTAGATGCAGATAGGTCCCCCTCCCCCAATTAAAAATCATCTGTATTCCCCCCACATGGATATAAACTATTAACGTCCCCCTTTTGGTGTCCCCTTCAATCTAAGGTCTGTGGATATGGACATATGTGAATGTTTTCAAAAATAGGAGTCATTTTATACATACTGTTTTATGACTCTTACTTTCACAAAATACTATATCATATCTTTCCATATATTACTAAGCATTTATAGTAAATGCTTAATTTGTCTCACAGGCTGCCTGCCTTGTGTTCTATTATAAACAATCCCTCCTTGTTAAACAGTAGCCTTTGCCCCCTCCAAATTTATTGATGATGCAAACAAAACAGTGACTAACTTTCAATGTTGATTTTTACTGCATATTCTAATTTTCAAATATATCCAATTTGGAAGTATTTCACTACTGATAGGTTCCTTCCAATATGAGAAACTACGCCTTTTACAGGAACATGAAGAACCTAAGTCAACATTCATAAAAGATACAACCTTTTTGTCTCTCCATATATATTAAATTATATTAAAATAGTCCTCACATAATTCATATGAATTTACCTTAATACTCCCACATGGTACCTACCCCCTTTTAATGTAATGGAAGATGGTTCCTTTAATTCTCAGGTTCAATTCTTTTGTGGGTAAATGGAAAAAAAATATGTTAGGAATACAAGATGTATGAAAACTGTTTTAAAGTCTTTATTGGGCTTCAAATGATGAGAGTTTACATAATTAATCATGAGGGAATGTTTTTAGTCACAGAAATGATCATTAGTATCACACTAGAGTTAAGTAATCTTTATAGCAATATAAAAATGCCATTTCACCCTTAGATCTTACCGAGATTTTGTCTCTCTTTTATGCTCTCTGGCATTACAACACTCAGTAATTGAATGCTACTTAATAATGAGGGTGGGTAATGAAACCATCGAAGCTAATGTGTCCATGGAAATTTCTGAAGCACAAACCCGAAATATCACCACAGTATGTTGTGTTAGCCCAAAGGTAGGAAAAAGAGAAATTAAGCACTATCACGGTGGTGCTTAAAAAATTACCCCACTTTTAAAATTAATAGCCTTTGTTCTCCCTCTTTTTTTTTTTTTTTTTTTTTTTTTTTTTTTTTTTTTTTTTTTTTTTTTTTTTTTTTTTTTTTTTTTTTTTTTAATGATGTTTTAAGATGCAAATTCTGTAGTTCAGCCTGGGCTGGCTCACATTTCCATCAGTTGCTTTGGTGGGGGCCCTCATACATCTTAACTCTCCTTCCTCAATTATAAGAATGTCTGTGGTGAGTTTTTTGATAAACAGATGGCTCATATTTGATCCATTCTGACAAAGAGGCAGTAATACAGACAATTAGCGAGTTCCATTTGCTCACATGGGAATACAGGTCAACAGTCCGTGGTGCAGCCCTGGGAGGCAGAGCGACTTTGCTGGGGTCTGGGGGCTGCCCCTTCCTTGCAGTTTGAGGTCGGGCTGATCTGCTACCCGCCCCGTCCCCGCCAGAGGGTGTTTCACCTGAAAATGAGGAAATAAAACTGGTGTGGAGATTAACTGAGGAATGGCAAGGCGTGCACCCTTGTACCCGACACGGTAAAGAAGTTCCGATACATTTTTAACTGTCGTTGAAGAAGATGGCTAATCGTATCTGAATATTCAATGGAGTGAAATCACACTTTTTGCGACCCCCAAACAAAAAGCCCCCCAGGAAGGGTTGTTGTAGAGTTTTCAGCCTATTTGGTTAGAAATAATTGTGTCATCATCGTCTAACTAAAATCCCTCAAGAACTTACTTCGAAGACATTTACATTTCTAGAAACAAAAGCACACAGCTGTGGTGTACATGTTTTGACTTTGCTCTGATCTGTTCAGTGAAATGAGCCTTCAATTGAGATACATGTCTTCTTATCACACATGTGCTCTCATAATGGCTTTTAGCAAATGTAACTTATTGAAAATAGGCAAAGCTGCCTAAAGTATCATTTAATGAAACACCTTTAAATTTAAAAAAGCAAGAATATCTCTTGTGCCTTCGAAATGGAACTTAATTGGTTCTAAACATGAACAGTTGGATTTTGATCTCCGAGTATAAAAAAAAAGTTTGATTTTGACTATAAGACTGGTTTAAAATTTAACTGCAAGTAATTGATTTGTAAAATTTCAAAAGCAACTCTTTAATCTTTTTCTAAAGTATTAATAAGTTAATAACCTTATTTCATTGAATTTGCTCTTTTATTATATAAGTCCAGCTCCTTGAGTAAGTCCTTGTTCATTTAAAAAATATGCTCTTATTTTTTGAAATGTCAATCTTGCTGTGTAAGAAAATGAATCTGTAGCATCTTTTCTTAGTTGCAGCTTTCCATTAAAATTTACCTTTAAGTTAAAGTGAGATGGGGGCAGGCAGGAGAGAGTGACCAAGAAAAGATTTCTTAACCTCATACTCACATGGGCTCTGAGTTTTAGCAAATCTGGTTTTTAAGAAGTAAATTCCAGTTTTCTTTAATCTTTTACTGACGATAGAGACAGCTGGATAGAAGATCATTGGATTCCTTTGTCTATACATTTTTACAAGGGTTCCTTTTATGACTATCACATAGAAAATAATGTCTGCCCCATAATAAATAGACTTCTTTATTCAGTTTTGTGTGGGAAACAGTTTATATAAACTTTTTCTATGTCTACATCTTAATTATTTAATTTTTCTTAGAATTAGTCCTATATCATTTACTAAATATTGACATCATCCATTTTAAGCTTGGGATGATTGTTGTTTTACTTAAAGAAAAGAATTTTTTAGAAGTTTAGTTACATCAGTTCAATCTCTCAACTGTTGAAAGACTGGCATATTTAAATGTTGCAACGATGGGAAAAAGTATAGGTCAATTGTCTTCCCATTTGAGATCAATAAACTAACTGATTCAAAAGGAAAAACAAAAACAGATGAAGCTTTCATAATTTGTTTGCATCTGTCAAAGATGATGACTCTCTGTGCACGAATGGGAATGGCTAGGTTTAGTAATTCATAAGACATGGTTCTGTCAGCTTTTTATTTTTTTTAAGATTATTTATTTATTTGACACGGAGAGACAGGGAACACAAGCAGGGGAAGTGGGAGGGGGGAAGCAGGCTCCCCGCTGCTCAGAGCCCGATGTGGGGCTGGATCCCAGAACCCTGGGATGACAACCCAAGCTGAAGGCAGATCCTTAATGGCTGAGTGACCCAGGTTCCCCTCTTCTGTCAGCTTTTAAAAACATAGATCCTTGTAGTGGTTAAAGGTAACACTAACCTTTATAGGATGGGATGGTCAATGAAGATTCCTGAGTACATATTTTATAATTTGATTCTAGATCTTTTTTAAAAAGTTTATTTCCTTCTTAAAGCTCAAGCCTTTGGATATCAGACCTTCCAATAATTCATGACATTTAGATAGTGACCGTGACTCCGGGACAGTTGAGAAGGTAAGATGTTTAGTTTCTTCTTTGCTTGTATACCATCTAACTCCACAAAAATGTAAGGTATATGATAGCAAACTCGTTTGCTTTATTCAGTGTTGTATCCTTAGTGCTAGATGGGATTTGGGCACACAGTAGGGCCTCCATAAATATTCGTGGGATGATGACATCAATTGGAAAAAAGAAAGGAATCTGTTCAGACAGGAAGGGACAGCCGTGGAGAGGCAATGCCAAGTCTCCACCACAGCAGACAAGGAAATCCCAGTGTTTGTAGCCCCGAAAGTTCAGAGGTGTGCATGAGTGATGGTGACAAGTTCAAACCATGCAGGCAGTGTCATTTGGTCATTGAGTTCCCTCTTCTGTCAGCCCACAGCGACTGCAGTGTCTGGCTGTTTCCTAGCTCCTCAGCCTCTTAGCCCCACAAGGGTTCCTTCCTCTCCCAGTTGTCCCCCATGTGTGTCAGTGCGAAGACTGAGCTTTCTGGATAATGGGTAGAACGGTAATGTGGTTGAGAACTTGGGTGGGCTGCACACAGACATCGGCTCAGGATCTGCCCCCTTGACATGACTGATCCCACACAAGCTCCTTGGTCTAGCTCAGCTTATGTTCCCCATCTGTGTTTTTGTGTTGGTAATAGTTGTGCCTGTCTTGTTGGCTTGGGGAAGGATGAATAAAAAGATGCTTAGTCTGAGTACCAGATGATAAAGACACTGTGTGAGGGGCTCATTGCTTTCAAGAAGCAAAACTTCATGTAGAGGGACCATGAATGAATGCACTTAGCACAGGATTGGCTGGGGAGAAGCCTTTGACCCGTTTGTGAGCTTCTGCTCCCACTAATTTTCCCAGTGTTCAGAAACAGAATAGGAGTAGGGAGCAAAGGAGATTGCAAGTGGAAAGACTCTGACCCTAACAAAGGATTTGGAGTGAAGGAGAGTTCTAGATTTAGCAGTATCCCTGGGCCTGTGCTCTCTGGGTCCTGAGATGAGCCAAATGTATGTGACTTCCAACACCGAAGTGATCTACATGCAATAAGCCTTGTCTAGTCTGGGCATTAAAATTCCTTCAATAACATCATCGTGGTCATTTCAGTTTTGCTGGTACAGAAGACATTGCTTCCTGGATCGTCTTTCCCATTTCTAGTTGATTTTAAAAGGTTTGAACAGCACTTGCCATCAGGTAACCAGGTTGGGTTTGTCAGGCTGGTGCTTAGTAAGCTGTTTATGTCTTTTATGTTGTGAGAGTACGCGCTGGGGAGAGGGCCATGGTGTTCCATGCGTGGTCCCAGGGTTCGAGTAGCCAACTTCACCATGGCTGTGGGTAAGCCGTTCGTCTTCCAAGAGAAAGAAAGAGAAACAATTTGACAGGCTTTTCCCCCACTTAACTATTAATAATCCATTTGAAGACAAATAGAACAGCTTATTAAAATATCTACACATAAACATAGGCTGAGGCTACTAATTTTCCTGTATAGAATATGCAATTAGAGCAAGATAATAAAGAAAATAAGCACCTAATTACAATTTGATGCCTTTATCATTAACCTTCAACTGTTATGAATGTTAATTCTTTCCCTTGCTTCCTTCCCTTTGTATCTTTAAACAAAGATGGAAGCATTCAGGCTATTCCTTTCTACAAATCTTTCCTGACACCTTCCGCCTCTTCTTAGGTTGACTCCTTGACTTTTAGAACCCAGATATTCTTATCTTTCTATTTCTTCTGCCTCTTTGCCTTCCCACTTATGTGTGTGCCATTCCCTCCCTCAGGAAAGCCCTTCCTCAGTCACCCCTGATACTGAGATTTGGTTCAAACAACCTCTCTCCTGTAAGGGACTCTCCCGGGCAGAGAACTCTTGAAGAACCAGTTTTATTTATTGTGAGTTCCTATTAATCATCTTGTCATTCTAATGCTGTGTTTACAGGCCCGTCTCCCCACCCAGCAAGACCTAATTTTTTCAAGGACCTGGCCTTGGGGTGGAATTCATTTTTGTTGAGTTTATTTGTTTTGTAACGTTACCGTTTTATTGAGATATAATCAGTATGCCATATGATTTTGCTCATTTAATGTGTATAATTTAATGGCTTTTAGTATATTCATAAGCGTTGTACAACCATCACCGCAACTGATTTTAGAACGTTTCCCTCACTCCCAGGAGAAACTCTGTGCCTGTGGACAGTCATTCCCTTTTTACTCCCAGCTCTCCCCACCTTAGCCAGAGGGAACCACTAACCTACTTTCTGTCTCTAGAGAGCTGCTGGGTCCGGACTTTTTATATAAACATCATTTGCTTTTAAACTGCACTGCACATAATTAGAAGCGAAGAAAGTTCATTAAATGTCAAATTCAAAAATGCATCCCTAAATATTTTGCCTTAAACACAGGAGAGAAGCCCACTGGAATGAGTCCTCTTATTTTAATTATGGGATAATACAGATACCGGAACACCACAGATTAAACTTCTCTTTACCTTCTCTTTCAGGGAATCACTAATAGTATACAGGGAGGCAAAGTTACTTGGGTTCCCCTCTTTTATTTTAGAGACTCAGTTCTGTTCAATTTGGATAAAATTCTGGCAGAAATAAAGCCACCTCTTAGTATTACGTGCAAGCTACTTGCCTTCTCTTGTCATAACTGAATGCTGACATAAATCTTTTTTTAATAAAATGAACTATTAAAATTATTTCTTTCCTGAGTGATAGCTGAAACAGATGTATTTTAATCTACAGGGCATAGAAAATGAAATTTACATGTCACTGAGGTCTCTCTGGTTAATAAATGTTTTAAATAGAAAGAAAGCACTAAGCTAAATAAATATGAAACCATGCTGCTTTGCATAGGATTAAAAAAGTTAAATTAGAGGTCTTCTTCTCCACCAAAGAACTGATTTGTAAGGAGAAGGTATCTTATACTATCAAATACCAATGTTTCAGAATATCATTAAAATGCTGCCTTGTTATTCTTCTTAAAAAAAAAAAAAAACAGACAAAAAGAAAAACAAAAACCTGCAACTTGTATTTCAAAATATTGCCTCTGTCTTTCTAACTTGATTTGCTATTCCTGGTTTCTAAGTACCTGCCTGACTGTTTTCACTAATACTGTAACATATTCTCTCTTTTTGTGTGCTGGTGAGCTAAATTAAGTGCATTCCACTTAGGGCCTGGCTCTAAAATTTTACAAAGTTTTGTTGTTGTTGTTGTTGTAAGACATCATAGGGTTTATCTCTATTTTGTTTATTACTGTCAGAGAACATCCATGATTAAACATGAGGAAATTAGAACTGCCCTTTAAAAGGTTGGGCAGATAATTTTTTTCCTTTGAAACATGCACACACACACACGTGCGTGTGCAGCTCACACACACCCCAAACTTTTCCTGGGTGCTTTGAACTGTTGTCAAACTAGATAAGGGTAAAATGGATGAGTTTACCTAAATGGCTTGCATGGAAAAGCTTCAAATCACTTTCATGGATAGGCAGTCTAAACATGCAGTCCCATGAATCCATCTCCCCCAACCTTTTCATCCTCCCACCTGCCCCAAGATGTATCCCTGGTAGAATCAACCTTGGAAAAATAAAATGGCAGCTTGGATGACCTAACTTGTACCCTGAACACTACAATGCCTTGAAAGGTACTCTTTTCATTATACTCAATGGGCTGAAAATACAAGAGTTCCATTCCAAATTCACCTCTCTATAGTTAAAAATTGTGGTAAAAGTCATTTTTTAAAAAGTGTTTAGAGGAAAGGCTCAGGTGCTACCCTAGTCTGATTAAAATGGATTGTGGGTCCTCCCCCCAACTCCTGCTTTTAAATTGCAACAAGACAGACTCTGATATGATGCACAGATTTTTTTTTTTAACAACAAACTGAGTTTTAGAATTATAATTTATAGTGTATTGGATGTATCACCAAAAAACAGGGTGGCTGTGCAATTGTGAGGGAGTATTGTATTGTTGCTAGTCTGAGTAAATCTAAATCTTTTCAAGCTTTGGTTGAGTGGGTTAATTCCAGGACCTGAATTACAAGTGCAATTTGAATTACATTGCAAACGCTGAACTTCCTTCACTTTCGCAAAGTGCTTTCTTTTTCCCTTCTCAGACTTCTGAATTCTAGCTATTTTGATGGTTTTCAAACGTTGAAATATTTCAGTTAGCTGTAAAAAATAGCAGTTCCAACTAAAAAATGGAGGGAAAGATTTTTCTCCTTTGCCCCTTTGTTTATTAATTCCTCTCTCTCTCAGCTTGCCTCTATTTTGTGAAATCTCCACTTCTAGCATCATTTTAAGCCTTTAAAATTGTAGCAACCCTGAACCATTCCAGGCAGGACAGCATTAACCCTTTGATTCTAGCATATTTTGTAGAAAAAGTGCCATGAACATTAAGAACAGCCCCAGGCCTCACGTTGGTGGTAGCGGGGGGGGATGGATGATGACACATGAACACGTAAGAAATTAATATATGATACAAATTGGGATTTCTGATTTGGAGATTTTCCCAAGCATCAACAAACACGGATAAATATGTTCTCTCTGAAACCCTGTGAGGTAGAACCATAGGATGACACTGATTTTATGGACAAAGAACAAAGAGGTGAAGTGGATTGCTCAGAGCTTGAATTCCCGTCTCCCTGCCTGATACTCACCCCTGGTCCTCTATGGGGAGGATGGAAAAGTCCCGTGAAGAGGAAACAACAGGCCTGGGGTGGGCCCTGGGGTTTCTTCCTCAATGCGAGGGATAATGTCAGGGATTTTAACAGTTGAGGGAGATGGTGCACAAACTGCCTGGTAATTATTTAAGGATATAGCAATTCATCTGAGGCACGAAGTCCAAGATCGAAGGGCTCAGGCATGACACAGTAGCTTTCGGACTATGGAGGTATTTATCTCCATGTCTTCGCAAAAGAAGACTGATTAAAGAATTGTCATCAGGAGGCAAGAACATGCAGGTTCATATTGGGAGTTCAAAAGCTTCACAAATTTTTTTTAAGAGAACCTGTAAATGGGTACTAACACTGTAGAAAATTGCAGTCATCGAGGGCTTTCAGCAAAGAGCTAGACATGAGAGATCAATCTAGAATGTCATACACTGTGGTGACAGTATGTTTGGGGGGTTTTGTTCATCTGTGCCTGCATTTCCCTCCCAGATGTAAAGTCAAGTCCCCATCCATGACAGCACCTTTCCTACAGGGGACCCGGGCAATACGGCCACTCATTTACTGAGGACCAAAGAGGACCCTAGGAGACCCGGAAGGCAACCCAGGACCTTTGAAGGTCCTCACTTAAGAGATTAACACTCAAAACAACAGCACTGAGGATTTTCTCTGGCTTGCACATTGTTGCTCTTCTTTTGTTTCTCTTGTTTTTTCCAACATCACGAATTAACTAAGGCAGATTTATCCAATCAAACCTTCGGCAACCAACAAAATGTTTCATTGCAACCACTGAATATTTCCAGGAGATGCTAGTTAAATAGGAGAAAAGATAGTGAGATATATTATTTTCAGCTTTCAAAAATATTTAAACAACACACTATGCTTTTCTCCAAAAATGAAAGGGAAAAATGGCTTTGAGGAAAACTATGCCAAAGATCAGGGATAAAAATAGCATGGAATTTCATTTTTTAAAAATCATCCAATGTTTTCCCTCCCCAATCTATATTTTATAAAAATTCTTGCTTCAATTATTCTTCGAATAATTTCCGTGTTACACGTAAATAACAGCAAATACAACTTCACACATATTTATTATATATGTCTACAAATCTCTAACCTAGAATATCTCAAGGTGTTGTCTAGTTAATCCAAGCAAGGTGGAAATTTTTCAGTTGGAAAACTTGAGAAAGTGTCCAAGCATTTATTCATCTATTAACTAAAATATAGCCCCAATACAGAATCTTATATTGATGGAAAAAACAGTGTGACATTTTTTTCTCTTCTGTTTTCTTTCTATTTTAGGAAAATAGCATTATAAGGATAGGAATGATGCAATATTCAGGCATTAACTTTGAAAACAAAGTCAGAGGTTGTAAAATTTAACGTTCTCCTAACAACATTAACTTATCCAGGTTGTACATATAGTACATTAAGGGATCACATTTTGCTGTCTTCCATGTAATTGGAAATATTCTATATGTACAATTTGAGTGAGTTAATGTTTCTAGGAGAACCTTAACTTTCGCATTTCTTGACTTTTTTATGTTTGAATTTGTAGCTTTAACGTTTGCATTAACATAGTTATTTGCATTTCATTACAGTTGAAGGGAGCACATTCAGGAAGTAAAGGCATAAATGAGTGTTTACTTAAAGATCTCTTTAAAATATTCAACTTTTTTTTTTGGTGTACATATTTATGGTTGAAAGGTTTATTCTTTTAAAACTGTGATTTGTGTGTGTGTGTGCGCTACCTTAAGTCTAACAATTTTTGTGCCTGGTAAGCGCTCAAGAATTTGGTAGCAATTGAACAATTGTTACAGTAGTTTAGCAGCAATATAAAAATAGAAAAAAAGTGACAATAAGATCAGTGAATTGTTTGAATTAAAAAGCAACTCTCAGGAAACTTGTCCTGAAAAGGGAAGACTGTCTCAGCCTTTTATAATATCTTGTTGTTGGTTTTGCTGTGTTGTAGTAAATATTCTTCGGCTGAAAGGAAGAGTCCCATTTCTCCAGTTATGCATATAAAGAAAACAAGTTTCTAAAAGATCATATGATTATCTCAAAGAGGAAAAAGAGGGGAGGGTTTGCTACTTTGAAAAAAATTTGGAAATCCAATTGTACCTTGAGCTTTGGAAATCTATATGAAGCTATAGATATAAATAAATGTAAAATAAAAAAGATAAGGAACAAAACTGTTATTCTAATTATGAAGAAATATTTAGCATAGAAACCCCTTCCTCATACTATAGACTCCAGGCAGGCAGGAGTTGCCTTGTTTTTATGTCCTAGTGTCTAGGACGTGCTAGGACACGTTAACTCTTCTAAATAACACAATTAATACAAAAACATGGCCAATTGCATTACTCTATGTGCTTCAGAGTATATTAACCAAAAGTTATGATTTCAGGGGCGTAACTACTGCCTAAGAACAGAGTGAAACCAGCTCTGGTCTGTCTTAAATTACACTCTTTTATATTGCAGGGAAGCTAGTGTTGCCACCCTAAAATATGTTTCTTGGGCATGTGGATTATTTTAAGCTGGCTATTTCTAAGAAACAGCAGACACAGGGGAAGCTCTGGAAACCAAGTAGAAGTTGCCCTTTTGTGAGATTCATTTACATTTATAGGGGAATCTCCATTTGCAAGACTGTGTCCCTCAGGAAGAGGAGGATGACTCTAAACGTCTAGGAACTGTTAACCAATGGAGGAGGAATGGCCTTTAATCTGTGTAACAGCCCTAAACTCATTACTGTGCTTTTCCTGGTTACCTTCTGGTTACCTTCCATAACTTGACTGCCTGCGCCCCAATATTTTCTTTGACTTTAGGCTGAAATGGTACTTCAGGTGGTGGCTTCAGCCATTTCAGGGAGTTGCTTAGTTTTCCTGGGTCTCTCCCATGTACAGGAAGGGGGATTACATGGTATTAAACTTTTGTTTTCTTTTTTCTGTGAATCTGTCTCATGTCAATTTGATTCTTAGACCAGCTAGAAGAGTGTTGAAGAGTATGAAAAATGTTTTCCTTCCCAGATATATACAAAACCTTTTTAGGTATTTGTAAAAACTGTGCATTAAAAATTGCTTTAAGTGTTATATTATCTGTCCTAAGGGAATTTTTCTTAACCAAAAGTTGGTTTGTTAAGAAAACCTCGGAAGGTGCAAAACTTTTAACAAAAATTTGAGTTTCACAAAACTCTGAGCAAACAAGAATTTCCTGTTCCCTTTAGTGGGTCTTTCTAGTTAGACTAAAAATCAAATTAACATAAAACAGATTAACAAGAGAAAATAAAATCTAATTTTGTACTGTGAAGAACCCACACAAACATAGAAATTCCAGAGATAGACAAAATGAGGTATATATGACATTCTGAACTAAGGAGGAAGGCAAGGGATCTGGAACATTCAAAGGAATGTAATTCACAGGAAAATGAAAAAGAGTAAATGGTTGGTAAGCAAATGCTGCTGGGACACTCTGAAACAATGGAACATGGAGGACTTTGATCAAGTAGGTCTTTTCAAGTTTCTACCTGTCTACCACACCTAGTTTATACCATAATGTAGTTCTCTGTGGTGATAGGTCTTTTCCTGGAGTATGTCTTCAATCTAAATTCTTTTCAGTCAGGTTAGGGGGGAGGCAAAGAGCTTTTCCTGAATCTGCTAGATTTCAACTATGTTTTACCTCAAAAAAATCTTCACACTGAAGTGATGAATCTTGGAGTGGCTTACCCTTGGTCCCTACAAAACCATATTAGAGATAAATATAAACACTATGTAGATTTAAGTTTTGTGAGGGGAAGAAGAAACATAGAGAAGAAATAAAAGAAATGTGGAAAGACTCCAAGAATAAAAAGCAGTGAAGCACACTTATCTATTCATCTAATAAATACTTATGGAGCACCTATTATGTGCCAAGTGCCTGAATGCTGGGTGTTCGGCAGTGAAGAGACAAAGTCCTTGCTCTTATGAAATTTGCCATCTAGTGGGTAAAACAGTAAGAAAAGAAAAGAAATACATGAGGACGATTATTTCACATAATTAAATGCTATAAATAAAATAAAACAGGGTGGAAAGGAGCTATTTTAAATTGGGGAGTCAGGAGTAGGAGTGGTATTTTAGATCAGCTGATCAGGGGAGACTTCTCCCAGGAGGTCACCTTTGAGGTATGACACCTCAAAGATGGAAGGTGAACTTACATTGACACATCATTATCACCCAAAGTCCATAGTTTACATTAGAGTTCACTTTTGTCATAGTTAATTTCTATGGGTTTTGACAAATGTATAGTAACATGTATTGACCATTATAGTACCATACAGAGTAGTTACAAAAATTTCTATGCTCTTGTCTATTCATCCCTCTCTCTCCACAAATCTCAAGCGACTATAGATCTTTTACTGTCTTCAAAATTTTCCCCTTTTTAGAATGTCCTATAGTAGGAATCAAACAGTGTGAGGCCTTCTTACAGTATGTAGGCTTCTTTTGCTTAGTGATATGCATTTAAGGTTCTTCCATGTCTTTTAATGGCTTGATAGTTCATTTCTTTTGTGGACCAAACTTTCGTGGACCACTGTTTACTCCAGCAATTTGTTTCTTCATTCAGTCAAGTATGTGACAGCCAGTGCGTATGTCACAGGGGATATAGTAATTAGCTAAATAAATTTTGCCTGTGGAACTCACAGTCTAGTGAGGAAGATAGATGACAAATCATTAGGAAAAGGAATGAATATAAAATTACAAACAGATATATGCTCTGAAGGACTGGAACACCTTTTTCTAGGTATTTGTAAAGAGAGCCTTGGTGTGAGGAAGGGATTTCCTGACAAAATGATACTTACTTGGAGTGGGATCCAGGATAATGGGCAGAAGGAGGCAGTGGGGGAGAGAAGAATGTTCCAGAAAAGGAAGGAACAGAAAAGAGGTCCAAGAGGCTAGAGCACAGCTCTCAGTGGGAGGCAGCATACCTGACTGGGTGGGACCCTCTGGGCTGGGGGAAGGTCAGACTGTCATCATAGGAGCAGTATGAAGTCTCTGATGGGTTCCAAGCAGAGAATTCTTGGTGTATACGGCATAGCTGTTAAACACCAAGACTTCAAGGTCTCTGCCAGAGTGTAAATTCTCACTCTACCACTTAATGCTATGCCATATACATCACGAGTTGCGTTGGAAGGTTGATGTAAACCAGGGCTCACTTTAGGTCCAACTTCTTTTATTTATTTATTTATTTATTTATTTATTTATTTATTTATTTATTTAAAGGTTTTATTTATTTATTTGACAGAGAGAAACACAGCTAGGGAGGGACCACAGCAGGGGGAGTGAGAGAGGGAGAAGCAGGCTTCCTGCCTAACAAGGAGCCCGATGTGGGGTTTGATCCTGGGACTCCAGGATCATGACCTGAGCCGAAGGCAGATGTTTAACGACTGAGTTACCCAGGCACCGCAAAGTCCAAGTTCTTTTAAGAAGCAAGAAAACTGAACACCAAAATGTTTTTATTGATTTCCTCAAGGTTAAAAGGCTGTTCATTAACAAAGCTGGAACTGGAACCCATTCTTTGGTCACGGCCCTATACTATGTTGTAGCTATTTGGTTTTTGCAAACCTCCACAAAAACATTTAAATAATTTTTTTTATAGAAAAAACAATTATGGGAGTTGTTTTTCCTTCCATGTATTTGGAGTGAAAAATATCGTCATCTGGCAAGGAGACTCACCCAAATCACCCTGCTTGAAAGCAGTTTATTAATTATGCACAGAATTCATAAATCACAGTCATCACAATAACCACCATAGCCACCATCATTTGTTTTATACATAATAGTTTATTTCACACAAAGGCAATAAACTATGAAGACCTAAATGTGCTCATACTTGTATGCACCCTAAGGTGTACGTGTGTGTGTATGACTGTAAAACAACAAAGACTCATTGTCTAACTAGTTCTATAACTAGTTGCATAACTTGTTGCATAAGTAGGGGCATAATTAAAAATTGAGTTCCGTTTGGCGATTCCAAAAGCCCACACTTAAGAAATTGGTCTTATGCAATTCCAGCTCATTTTAGAGCCATATGTATGACACAGTTTGCTTTAATTTCAAATTTATCATTTTAAAAGCAAAAGAGAGAAAGAAAATGAATTACGATTGAACATAAGCACAACAACAAAATTGCAGAACTTTGAGTGAAATCTCAAAATACACTTTGGCCAAGTTACCAACCCTCCCTAGATCGGGGAAAATAGCTACTCATCTCACAGCAGCGTTGTTAGCAAAAATGATTTGCAATGGTATTGTTCTCTACAACTGTAATTTCTAGAGAGATTCTGAGTTTCAACAAGACTCCAATTCAGAAAGCAATTAAAGATTAAAAATTGTATTATTTATAACAGGATACATAGTATGAAAGTCTTTATTTACATAAATTTGACCAAACAAAAATGTTTTAAAAAAATGAAGCAAAACTATCCTACATTTGGAGAAACATTTTATTTTCTTGATAATAAACAAGGAAAGACTTGCTATTTGTTGCTTCTTAAAAGATTTTATTTTTCATCTCATTCTTTAAATCAAACATCAAACTATAACTTATGAATATGGAAGTAAAAAGCATTCTAAGACTAAGATGTAGAAACTATTAAAGAAAATGACTTTTATTAAGGTAAATGGTTCATTACACTTTTGGGGGTTTAAATTTGGCCTATCAGTGTTTCTATAGCACAGCAGGTAGACTTGCAATTTTAGAAAGAAAGTAAGAACTGTACATTATTCTCTGTCTTTAAAAATGTGTTCAGTACAGATTGGGTGTATGGAAATATGACACCTAAATTAACATGAGATTGAAGGAAAGTGGGAGATAAAATGAAGATCCGAACTATGTGCTTGCATGTTGTAGATGTTCCTAGGGAATCTTTGACCTTTTTTGGAGTCGGCATTTTAAGCCTGGGGACATATAGTTGCATTTTTGACAGTTGTGTGAAGATTAAACTGGGGACCGAAAATGTGAGACCCTTTCTCTGTCAGAATTTAGAATTAAACCCACATCAAAAGCATTTCAAGAACTGGAAGATCAGTGGGACATCCTGAGTAAAAAACTCTTAATGAGCAGATAGACTGCTGTAGAGCCTCTGTGATGTGTGTCAACTTAGTCTTGACATAGCCAATTCCCATTTCTCTGTGCAAGATAGAATAAGGGTAACAAGGATAATTGAAAGCCACAGATAATCTGTGGGTTCCATTTTAACCTTCAGTTGTAACTGACTGCCTTGCTAGCCTTTCAGGAAACCCAGGAAGGAGCTGTACCTCCTCTTCATAATGTTGGCTCATCAGCATATTCTGAAAGTATTGGGAAACCATGAACTAAATAGACAGAGGTTGTATCATTCAAGGGCCTGGCAGGAAATAGGTGGTACACTCAAAAGGCATTTAAAAAGAGTTGAATGAAGAGACCATTTTCCAAGGTGTGGATAGGGTCAAGGGAAGCCAAATGGCTGAGGAGACATCCTAGAGTCAGCAGTGACCAAGAGGTGGTTCCACCCCGGGGATGAAGGAGCAAGAGGACGGAACTGTGAGTAAGACCAAGTTGCTGGGCAGGGACTGCGGTATTCTCTGCAACAAGGCAACCGTGGGTAACCAGAGCTCCACAGAGAAGGAGTCAGGGCAGTAAACACCAAACCTGTCTCTCCTCTTGCCCTCTGATCTCCTGCCAGTGCTTCCCCCTGGCTCAACCCACCTGGAAGCCAGAAAGAAAGTAAAGCTGTCCATGTGGTCTACAGATGTCACAGTCCTGGGCACAGAGCAGGGTAGAGAAGGGTCAAGAGTGAATCTGGAGGGACAAAAAGTATGTAACCCAAAGGAGATAAGGAAAATGATCTCAGGGAGGTCAACTAGTCACGGTTACTAGCACCAGCTTTTGAATGCAAGACCATATCCTTTAGAAGAGATACTTTTAGAAAACCAGTCAAGACACATGTAAAAGAAAAAAACATTCTCTGAGAAATGGCCATCTACACTACATAACACGTAAGCATTGGCAATACAGTCTTTCTTCCTTTAGAGACAGAAAGAGAGAGAGATAGTGCGGGGGAAAGTTAGTGCTCATTTTGCTGTTTAAATTTTGGGGAATAGAAAATCTTAGCTGTGATTACACCAACTTTTATCAACTGGGATTCCTGAGGTGTTCCTTGATGAAATCTAACACATGACCATTCCAAAGGCCAATTGAAAAGCAAAAGTTTCCATTGTCCCTTCTGAAATTCAGACCCAGCCTATGTAGCCACACTCCCATATTTCAGTGGCTCATGAGAGAGACAGTGTTCTTTGTATCATTAATTACAAAAAATATTCTAAAATGAGCCATTCTTAAAGATCCAGATACTGCAAGAAACTGAATTGTAGTAATCCAAAATTGTTAAAAAGTATTATAAAGTATTATGGCTTAACTCTTTTAGTATGTGTATGGATTAAACAATATAGACTAGCCTGTGCTAATGCAGCTCTTGATCTCACTCTTTATCTTATTGGAAAAGATGCTGTTCAAAGGGATTTCTGGAAAGCATATAAATATGCAGGAGAACATGAATGCCCATTGTCTCCCATTCCTGTCCACTTTCCATGGCAGGCTCAACCCTGTCATACTTCCTTGCCCAATCCTACCAGCACTTGCATGCATTTTAACTTTTTTGGCTCAATATTCGCTGAGGGCTAGAGTAAGCTTCACTGACATGATCTCTGAGTCTCAAGTGCTGGGCTGAGCCCTGAGTGCCCAGAACTCTCCCCAATTCCAGTGCTGGGTCTCACTTTAGGTAACAAGTCATATTTAGAGTGGTAAATTTTCATAGCACTACCCTGAACTTCAACTTGCTTGACCAAGTAATTGGTACTTTCCCTAGCCTTTGCCAGAGCTCCTGCCTTTCCTGAACACGGTCTGGGCCCTGACTTCATCATCTTTCTTGCTGTTCTGGGCTTCTGCTGCCATGCTTTGCCCCCCATACCAGGCCTCATGTAATAAGCCATGTGCACCTTTTACTCCACCTCCCTAAACTTGTCGCCATTTCTGCCATGTTGTCCCAGGCTATGGGACTAGGCTTCTGTCCCCAAGGTGAAGTTGGCTCCCCAGTGAGTTGGATAGGCAGATTGAACGGAAACACAGTCATCCCTCCAGCACGAGGATTTCTGCCACCTGACTTCTTCTATTTGTTTCTCACTTGTTGGATTAGATGTTTTATGTTTTATATTGTCACCTGCCTCCCAAAAGTCTGAGTTTGTTAAAGCCCTGCTAACCCTGCTAAGGTCAGTCCCACATCAAGATCAGTGATGTAGCTTCCCAAATTATCTGGTCCCAGTGTCTTCCTTTTTATTGTCCCGTGTTGCAAAACTCTCCACTCACCTGGAGGCTGACCCATCTACTGTATGGCAGATCGCCTCAGATGAATAAACTCCCTGTTTTCCAATAATTGGTTGTATTCCAGCAGGATATGATATTGAAAAGTTAATCTTTTGAGTAAGAGACACACTGGAGGGCTAGAACTTTATTATTTGCTCTGAAAATGTCACATAAGTTTAGAAAACTTTAAACTCCTCTTTGGTTATTTCATTAGGAAAAAGTCATCTCATTTAACTGGCACTTTTACATCTACATTCATGCTTTTAAAACACTGCAGTGAGTGTTCTACAGCTATGTAAAGAAACACATTATCAAAGCATTAGGAAATGATTAAACTGACATTTTCTTAAGAAAACGAAAGGAGCAGGAAAAAGCCATTCTAAAAGGACTGAGCGCTACATACTCCAGATATTATCTGCAGTGCTTACTCAGGGATCTTTAAAGAAGCTTATTACCAAGTACCCTAAGAAGACAAGTGTGGATGTGTACAGATCAGAAGAATGTAAGTTAATGCACCTGCCAGATTTTACTATCGTACAGAGTATGTCAATCAGCACTCAGACCTTGCATTTAAAAATGTGTTCTTTCAGGTTTTCTCTGTGCTGTATCATTCATAACTTAATCCTCCAAGTCAGTAACCATTCCATGTTACCAATTGTTATAAATGGCATATGTGCACACACACACACACACACACACACACACACTCACTCACACACATACACACAGACACGGCTCTTGAGGTTATTAATAATCTTTTCTGGACATAAGGAAATATTTTGAAACCTGAAAAAGTTAGAATCTTGACTAGCTCAACTGTTCAAACATTTCTTATTCAGCTAGCATTTATTAAGCATTTGCTGTATGCTAGGCATCACTTTCCATGGTTTCATGCATGCCATCTCTGGATGTCAGTATTGCAAAGTTCCAGGATATAGATCCAAATTGGAAGGAAATCATAGTCTTCAATGGAAGAGGCAAACTAAGCTAAACTAATTTAAAAATAAGCTAAACTAACTTTATTGGGAGAATACTCCTAGCAGTGAGGCTAGCCCCAAGAGAACGGAACAAGATTAGGAGATCAGGGATGGCAGACAGTTGTTGTGAATGGTCTGGCCTCTTTCTAAGGCCACGGCCAGGGAGTCTGGGGAACAATGCCAGATACATGCTTTTTCAACATATATAGGAGGGGAAGTGATCAAAATTGGTAAGTGTTCATTATATGTCAATTAGGACACTTTTTAAGATTTGACCACAGACATCTCAATAGCAATTAACATAGTTGAACACACTCTCCTTCTCCAGATGCTATGTTTCCTTAGTTTCTCAACATGTTCTCAGCAGGTTGTCCTTCCCAGCTACTTCTTCTCAAGGTCACTTTCAGTCTCCCCCTCCTCTTTCCTTTCTTCAAATGTCATTGTTCCTGAGGGCTCCGCCTATGGAACCCTTCTCATTTCACGTACTTTCTCTAGGAGATCTTCTTTATCTCTGGTCCGCTAAGACGTCAAGTCTCTTCCTGAGTTTCAGACCCTACAACCTGTGTTTGTATTATGTTTGGCTAGATATTTCATAACTCTTCAGACTCAGCATATCCAGAACCAAGCTCATCTCCCCTTTATGCCCTCCATCTCCTTCTAGAAAACTTGCTTTGGGTAGTCACTATCTTGGGAAGAACAATCACCATCTGTTCATGGGCCCTAGGCATCCTGGGTATCACTTTTGACTTCTTTTTCCTCTTTACCCTGGACATGGTCTAAGCCAATGTCAGCCACCAGGTCAAGTTATAGGTCTAATCTACCACACTTTTTACATTCATCTTCTCACTCTCTGACTGCCATTACCCACACTGTCAGTCTATGTTAGAGGAAACATCCACAGAGCAAATAGATAATAAGAAATTAGAAAACTTAAGAAAGCACAAAACTAAGAATTTTGAGACCTATATTCTTGTCTCCACTTTGTTAGTATCTGGCAAGAGGTTGAGAAATATCTTTCATAGAGCAATGGTAATTTTTTTTTTGAGGCTAGGAGATTGTTGTGACTTATTTGTCTCTCTCTCTCTCTTTTTTTGAGGAATATGTGTTTTAATGTGACATTTTAATAAAGTTTTAAAATTTTTCTTTCTCTAGCAATAAAGACATTTTAAGTAAAGGTGAGATAAAACTAAACAAGTGGATAAAGTAGTATAGTGGAGTAAATGGAATCTGTAGCCTCTTGTAAGATCCATAAGGGGAGAAGTATGATGTAATAATTAAGGGCCATCTGTAGACTTTCCGGATTTTACCTGAATATGAAGTATGTCAATCAGCACATAGACTTTGTGTTTAAAATGTGTTCGCTCAGGTTTTCTCTGTGCTGCATCATTCAGAACCATCCTCGAAGTCAGTAATGGGCCTGTGTTGTCATGGACTGTTAATATTGTATTGACGGCATGGAGCATTAATTCTGTGTGTGGGGAACAGAGCCCATTTGTTTTTATTTTGTCTTTTTACACTGTGCTGGGTTAATCTTTTTGGTCCAGTTTCCCAGCGGTAGACCCTGAGATGAGGATTCATGCACATGTGATTGCTTAACGAAGTGCTCCTAGGAAATACTTACAGGGAAAAGGAGGAAGCAGAACAGGGTGGGGGAGATGCCACGTGAGGGTGTGATTTCTGGCCAAGTCTTATGAAGGGTAGTTTTCAGCTGATGCCACAGAGACATTCTGGAATGTAGATATTGTATCTAAACTGTCCCAGTCTGATGACTGGGACCCGGGTAGTCCTCTGAAGAAGCATGGCAAATGAGCAGATGTAGGTACTATAAGCAGAAATGACTGAAATCGGGACAGAGCCCATGGGAATGGGAAGGAATTGAAGGAAAGAATCTGCTACTGTTGGGGGGAACTGACAGGATTTCCTATAAACTGTCATCTTTAGATATTTCTGGCCTTTCTAGTATTGATTGTTTGATTAAAATTGGAAATTGTCACCTATACTGAGTGAAGAAAACACAATGGTGATATTGGCAATTGTTGTTTTGAGAGCCCACACTTGTTCGCTCTTCCTTGGGAGGGTGTGTGGTTAAGGCTGGTTCTTCCTTTTGGTTGGAATGTCCACCCCATCCTCAAAATAAGTAACTTAAGTTTTCAGAAAAAGGCCAGAGGAGATCGCTGAAGCCTTGTTCATTTTCGAGGCACAATATGTTTGTTTCAACAATAATTCTATTACAGGTATTGTTTCTTTTGCATTGCTTAACCCCAAAGGCTTTTTTGGGGAGAAAGGAGTGGGAGAGACTGTGCTAGGGCACTAAGTAATGTGCCCAAGAGCACACAGGTTCTTCTAATTCTTGCCCTGAGTAAAAAGACTCGGAATAGTGTGTGTAGCCTCAGCCATTGAGAGTCTTGTCTAATATTCTGTTCTAAGGGAGACAATAATGAGTGTGAAATAGAAAAAGCATCTCTGGGGCACCTGGGTGGCTAGTCAGTTAAGCCTCTGCCTTCGGCTCGGGTTGTGATCTCAGGGTCCTGGGATCAAGCTTCACATCGGGCTCCCTGCTCAGTGGGAAGGTTGCTTTACCCTCTCCTTCCGTCCCTTACCCCACTCATGCTCTCTCACTCTCTCTGTCTCTGTCTCTCTCTCAAATAAATAACATTTTAAAAAAAGGAAAAGCATCTCTATGGGATTCTTCTGAGGCACAATTAAGATACACCTTATGACGTATGCAGGTTATTGTGGAGTATAAAATATTGTTATTTGCAACAATGTGGTTAGTGATTTATGAATTTATTCAAGAGCACTACCAAATGTGATATGATAGGCAATGTGCTGAGTGTTAGGGATACACTGTTGACTCTCAGAGACAGAGTCTTAATTTCAAGGAAATTTTAGAAGGAAAACACATGCATACATAACCTTTCTTAATATACCTATTTTAGAGTATTAAAATCTCTGTTAATAATTAAACCTGTTACATTTGTTTAACCCAGGATTTCTCATGGTTATTTGATCATAGAAAAACTTACCTTATTATTGCTCTTTGCATTTCAGACAAGCCCACTGAGATGTCATGCAACACAACTTGGGAAACACCACTGAAGCAGGATTTCCTCTCCCGTGAGACCTAGTATGTATTCCCTCAAAGTGCTGTATTTGCATAAATCATATTATGTAGGAGGCTGCCTGCTTTGCCCATGGTCAGGGCCAGCCCTAGATAGGGTACAACCCTGGAGTGAACAAAACAAGAGTCACTCCTGGACAGAGAACACAAACTTTGTCAGAAAATAAATTACTGGAAACATTTTTATTAAAGAAGAGGAGTAGTTTTGAGGGTGTGATAACTTCCGTTAAAGCTTCCGCAGTTAATCATTCCTTGTTTGAAGTTTGGACTTTCTTCCCTTTGATGTAATTAGCCATTAGGCTTTCTGAAGTACATTTTTCATGTCAAGGAGACAATGGTTTCAGAGGAGAGATAGGGTGGGGCTGCAGGGAAGGCCAAGTTAATGCATAGAAGAGCAAGACACCAGGAAACATCAACACTTCTTGCACGAGCTGTTGGCTAACGGTGCATTGGAACACAATGCTATTTTCGCCATAAATACAGCAATGTTTTAAACTCTGTTTGCTGCACTGTAAGGGTTTTCTGGTGCTTTCTTCAGGACTGTGAGATGGAGAAGCCTGTGTCTTTGGGAGTGGTCTAGAACCACTTCTCCCGCTTAACTGGAAAAGCTCTCCTGTTACATTTTATTCGTTTATGCTTCAAAGCAAGATGCCATTTGCAAAACTAATAACTGCTAAAAACATTTTATAACTTCTGAACAAGACAGAATTTGTCAGTCACCTGTTGGCCCATTCATATCAGAATTGGTTTTGCTATAGCAGAAGAAATAACAAGTCAAGTTATTCAAAGAAAGAGTAGTTTATCTAAACTCTTTATTTACTCCATAAATGTTTGTGGAAAGTGCTCTACATGCAAAGCACTATTTGGTTTTGTGTAAATGTATGAGCATATACACACATGCAGGAATGGGTATGTGTGTGTGTATACATTTGTGTGTATATGTGTGTACGTGTGTGTGTGCACGTGAATTAGAGGAACTTCAAAGCTGACACTGATCTTGTATCCTACCCTTAAAGAGCTTGGTCTATTATAATTGTCTTTCTCTGACTTATCTCGCTCAGCGTAATACCCTCCAATTCCATCGACGTCGTTGCAAATGGCAGGATGGGGTCATGGCAGGTAGGGAGAAAAAAAAGAAACAGGGTGGGACCAGGGAGGGAGACAAACCATAAGAGAAACTTAATCTCAGGAAACAAACTGAGGGCTGTTGGGGAGGTGAGGAAGGATAGGGTGGCTGGGTTGTGGACGTTGCGGAGGGTATGTGCTATGGTGAGTGCTGTGAATTGTGTAAGACTGATGATTCACAGACCTGTACCCCTGAAGCAAATAATACATGATATGTTAATTTAAAAAAGAGCTTGGTCTAGTATGAGGCATGCGTACATATAATTAATCAAAAGCGGAAAGTATTATGCACATCTAGTATATGAAGATTAGTTCCCTTTCATATTTAAATAAAAATATCACTTTCCAAGAGGATGTTTTTGTTTTGTTGTCTTAGAAAAATATATATTAAAAATACAAAGTAGATAGGCTAATATTAAAAACATGTGATTTCTGCCACTCCAGATTGATTTTTTAAAAATTACTTTTTGGGGGTACCTAGGTGACTCAGTTGGTTAGGCTACTGCCTTCGGCTCAGGTCATGATCCCAGAGAGTCGGGATCGTGTCCCATAGCGGGCTCCCTGCTCGGCGGGAAGCCTGCTTCTCCCTCTCTCCCTCCCCCTGCTTCTGTTCCCTCTCTCGCTGTGTTTCTCTCTGTCAAATAAATAAACTATTTTTAAAAAATTACTTTTTGGTCATATTTGTGTGAGCCATTTTATGGAAAAACTAAGACAAAGTTGGTTTCCTCTGATCCTCCAATTCCATTCACCTGGGCTGGTACCCACTTCAATCACTCTTGTGAAGCTGGGAGTGCCCTTCAGATTCTTGCTTCATCGTTCTCTGCACATATATCTGTATCCATGTATGCTGTTTTAGTGTCAAAGCTTTTAACTTTTGGCATTGCATACAGATGTTAAAATAAACGGATACAACACTAGTTCGTACTTTTGTTACTGTTTTAGTATTCCAGGTAGGGACAGCATCTCTTTTCATTGATTCTTTTCCCTTCTGGTATTTAAGTTCTTTCCAATTTTCCATAATTACAAATAACGCTGCATTGATTATCTTTGCATATGTGTCCTTACAAAAGTTTTTGTTTGGGTAAGATTCCTTCTCAAGGTTCACAGAAACGAGCAGTTGCAGGGTGGACTCTTTTACTAGGTCCTGCCAAAGTGCTCTCCAAAACAGCTCAACCCATTTCTGCTTCTAGCATCAACACATGAGAGTTCTTGCTTTTCTCCGCCCTAGTCAGTGCAGAGTGTGGTTGAACTTGTAGGTCGTTGCTAATTTGATATATATGTTTTTTTCATTTGCCATCCTTTGATAACTAGTGAGTTTGAAAATCATTTTCACATTTTAGTGACTGAGTTTCTTCTCTGAATTCTTCATATCATTTCCTCCCTTTCCTATTAGGCTGTCCTGATTATTTCTCGGTAGCATATTTTGCAAATGTTTTCTTTTGGTTATTACTTTTCTTTGAAATCTTTACTATCTTTCAACATACATATGTTTAAAATTTTCTAATAAATGAAATTTAATTTTTGTAGGTGTGAAAATTGGAATCTAATTAAAATTTGCTTTTCTGCAGGGATCACTGGTATTCTTTAAGTCACGTTCGATTTGGCATTTTAATGGGAGAGAGCAGCAGGTTCTAGTGATAAGAAGGCAGGCTTTGGAGACGAGCCACCTAGATTCAGATCTCAGACCTGCCACCTACAGACTGTTGCTTTAGCCAACTTATTTTCTTAGCTGCAGTTTTCTCATCTGTAAAATGGGGGCGATAATTATATTACTTTTTAAGATTTATTTGTTTGACTGAGAGAGATAGTGAGAGGGAGCACAAGTAGGGGATGTGGGAGAGGGAGAAGCCAGCTTCCTGCCGAGCAGAGAGTCTGACGCAGGACTCGATCCCAAACCCTGGGATCATGACCTGAGCCGAAGGCAGACTCTTAATGACTGAGCCACCCAGGTCCCCCAATAATATTACTTCTTATAGATATTTTTGTCAGGGCTAAATTAGCTAACATATTTAAAGCATTTAGAACAGTCTTAGAATCTCGTAGTCTTATATGTGTCTGCTATTATTATGAATTCTTCATGAGCATAAATGCTATGACCTACGTTGTTGTGTTTTTTTTTTAAGATTTTATTTATTTATTTGACAGAGAGAGATCACAAGTAGGCAGAGAGGCAGGCAGAGAGAGAGCAGAAAGCAGGCTCCTTGATCCCAGGACCCTGAGATCATGGCCTGAGCCAAGCCGAAGGCAGAGGCTTTAACCCAGTGAGCCACCCAAGTGCCCTAATACCTTAATTTTATACCTATATTTGAGCTAACTTTTATTTCAGATATGATAAAAGTATTGAATCTGGGGCACAATGGCATATATATTCACAGGACTGAAAGGACATATGGCTGACTATTAATTATATTTATTTATGAGTATCTCCATGACAAAGAGTATAAATACTTCATTTCTTTTTTAATCCTTAGTACCTATCACAGTGCCTGGCATAAGTAAGCTCTCATCCAGGATCTGAAGAGTGAATGAATGAATGATTTTCTTACGTTTGTGTTTAGCCATACACCTCACGATTTCCTCACAGTATATTCTCAGAATGAAAACTGCCTTAATATCAGCACAAACAAACCCTGGAGGATCAATCAGCTGCAAAATTATTATGCAAAGCATCCCTGAGCCAAATATAAATGACTTCGGATTATCTGATGTTATGTATTTTCTGCATCACTACCCCCTCCATCAGTGTGAATATTCAACAGATAGGTGTGCTAAGCAATCAAGGGCCTGTTTCACCATCAGGGAGTCCAACAAAGTGAAAACATTCCAAATTGTTTTTGAATGGCCTCCTCCTTGTTAATGCTGCTCACTCCAATTGTGCTCTTGAATCTATCACAGTATAAGGCACTCAGAGGTTTCTAAATTTAATTTATAGTGATGAAATTTTCTAGTATTTGAATTTGGGAGGGTGAATGCTGTGCCATGGTTCATGTATCAAGTTACTGTCCATCCATCCCCTCCCCCATGTCTCCATCTATCCTATGGATACTTGGGAAGAGTCGGCTCTATGCGTGTATGCATTGGGTGGGGCTGTCGAGGAGGCTGAGATAATGTGATGTGTCTCTTCCAAGAGCTTGGAGGAAATCATGATGCCCAATCCTTGAAAAAGGCACAGATTCTAGTATAAGATTCTCTGTCTTCAAGTTAAAGCTCTCATATTTCCTGCGATACTTGGAGCAAATATTTAAACTTCTGTGACTTCTGTAAGTTGTATGGAAAATGGTAAGTGCTCTCTAAAGTTGAGTTTTTATTCCTACAACCTTGGATTTCAAATGGATTAAGGGCAGTGTTCACCTTAAAGGCAAGCCATAATTCTGACAGCATGGCCAATCTGATAAAGATATTCATGAGGATTAGAAATTCCAGATGGGGCAATCCTGACCACAATTTAACTTCAGCTACTGCAAACACATGTGTGCCATCATTTATAGCTAATATTAACTAGGTGCTTACTATTGGATGGTCTCTCTTGTAAGTGATTTTACAACTATTAATTATTTTATTTTTTATTTTTATTCTTAGAAGATTTTATTAAATTTTTAAAAAGATTTTATTTATTTATTTGACAGAGAGAAACACAGCTAGAGAGGGAACACAAGCAGGGGGAGTGAGATAAGGAGAAGCAGGGAGCCCAATGTGGGGCTTGATCCCGGGATTCTGGGATCATGACCTGAGCCAAAGGCAGATGCTTAATGACTGGGCCAACCAGGCATCCCAAGAAGATTTTATTAATTTGAGCGAGAGAGATCAAAGGAGAGAGAGAGAGAGAGAGAGAGAGAGAGAGTGTGTGTGTGTGTGTGTGTGTGTGTATGAGTTGGGGGAGGGGCAGAGGGAGAGGGAGAACAGGGAGCCCCCACAAGGGGTTTGATCCCAGGACCCCTGGATCTTGACCTGAGCTGAAGGCATACACTTAACCGACTGAACCACCCAGGCACCCCTACAACTATTAGTTATTTTAATCCTTCCAGCAATAATGTGTAGAGAGTGAAATGGAACCATAGAGAAGTTAACTATGTTGCCTCGGGTCACATTATAGTAATTGGTAATTTCAAATTCAAACTCTGATTACTGGCTCAGAGTCCATGCACCAGCTGCCCCATCTTTGCTTAAGATGGTATGCTGGGGATTGTTGGACCCACTGGAAACTCAGGGCTTTGGGTTTCTCTATCAGTTTCAGATCTGTTTCTAGGAATTCTAGGGACCTGTGACATGCAGAAGACAAGGAAGCCAGTTTTATGCTTCCCTCAAGCCAAAGAAGGAGGTCTTGGTCTAACAGAAAAAGTTTTCTTATCCTCTAAGTGATGGGACTAGACCCTTCTGAATTTGAGTCTAATGTGGAAGTTTCTTTTGTTTACACAAGAAATATTTCTTGAACACCTACATTTACCAATGAAGTGTTGTTGGGATATAGTAGATAGCAAAATAGGCATGATCTTGACTCTGAATGAATATATTGCATTATACTTTGTCACTATACTCCATTTTATTCTATTTTGGGGAATCAAAGCAATTAATTAAAAGTATTCAAAAATCTAATATCTATCACCAGATTTATTACTGTTACTTGTTGCTAAGTTGCATGTGGTATAGAAAAAGTTCCTCTGAAACTAAGAATTTGTTCTAAATTAATTGGGTACAGTAAGGACTGCACAATGGTTTCAAACAAACCTTATTAGTACATCACTGGACTCCATTTCCCAACCTCCTTTGCACTCCAGGTGTGGGTATATGATTGAGTACTGGCCAATGGGTTGTGGGCAAAAGAAATGTACCATTTATAGTCTTGTCCCAAAGCAGCTCTCACATGACCCTCTAACCTCTCTCTTCCCCAGTTTGCTGGCTGGATCCCAACATCCAGAGTGACTTTAGAAACCATCTCTGGAAGATGACTGTCAGCGTGGGACCCCGAGGATGCTTTGTAGCCCAATAAACACAGGCACTATCACTCTAACCAACTGGACTTCATGAGATTGACAGATAAAATTCTATTGTACTAAACCACTGAGTTTTCAGAATTGATCTGTGGCCATTGCTTTCTTGTACGGGTCAGGTTTTGAACTTTTTTGTGTGCATCCCAATGATTTTTTTTAAAAAATAAATTCAAGTTACATTTTGCTTCCTGATGCCCAATTAGCTAACTCCCTATGCTTTCTGTTATAGCTTCTACTTATAGCTATGTCTTAGGGCCTTTTTCAGAGGAAAATGGGCAGTTATTGAAGAAAGGCTTATGACACGAGCCAGTTGTACACCAAATGCCTACAGAAGTAATTAATATTTAAAGTGGGAGAAATTTAGAGAAAACTGCCGTCTGAAGCAGTTTTTAGTAGAAGCATACACCCCCAGATTTCTACATTCACTTGGCAAAAACAGTCTTATACACCATCAGCGAGCCATAGAATCTAGAACCTGCTTCCTGAGAGTGAAGAAGGTATCTTCCCATCAAAGCCACTGCCTACGAGACATGTGTTAATCCTTCCCAAGGGTGTAGTAGTTCCATTATAATTGAAATGCCACCATTTTTCAGTTTGTTGGGGTCCTGTGTTCCAGACATGTTCATTGTATTCCCTTTCTTATGTCAGTTTCTGTTCTACAATGATAAAATATTTGAAATTCTGGTATTGAATTTCATCCCCTCGTGAGACTTTCTCAGTTAGAGACATGACTCTCTCACGGTGCCAAAGTTTTAGCTTCTCAAATTCAGATGCAGAGATTTAAAACCAGTAGCAATCTGGGCAGATGTCAGCAGGTGAGAGGTTGCCACAGCCAGTACTCATAAAGCACATGTCCATCCTGCACTGTGGCTTCTAATCCACAAATAAAGCACAGATCCTACTGCGATCGTCAGCAGAGACTCATGTCCAAAGGCAGATATTTTATTCAAATAATCTCACACTGCTCTGTGGGAAATACTATTTTCATTATGTTTGCAAACATGTTAGCATTCATTAAAATGTGCACTGCCTGCAAGAAAGATTCATGGTGAGTTTTTCCTGTTAAAGGACATATTTGTGAACAGCTCTCATGATGGAGAAGTTTATAACATTGGTGGCTTGAAGTGTGTAATATTTATGTTGCTATTCTCCTTAGAAAGTTTCAGAGTGCAGGCATCTGGGGTGTTTTCCATCCCTCTGGCCATCTGACAGGCCAGACCTTCAACAGTCTCTGAACTTCATCTGTTTATATTTTTGTAGGTTTCTATATGTGCCATACCTGTCAACTTGTCAAAAAAGAACAGAATTTAAATGGGGGATCCATGTGGGCTACATGTTAAATTCTCGATTCACGTGGAACCCAGAAAGGAGGGTTTTATTTTGTCTTTCTAAACTGGAGTCTGGGAATCAGCAGCACTTGTGTGCCTTCTCCCTTGAAAATATGTCAGTTGGGGTTTGAAGATAATTCATTAAGCAGATGTTTTAAAGCTAAATAGTTATAAACTACAGAATTTGAGATTCAAAAGGACCTCAAACTCCTTTTTTTTGCATGTATTGGACTTCCTTCTGGTTTTATACTATTTCTCTTCTCTTTCATGTGTGGTATCCTTATCTGTTTAATATTTTTGAAGGCTTTTCTTTTGATTCTTTATTATTGCTCTGATGTCATTTTCTGTCATCTGTTTAGATTTTCTTCTTGTCTTAACGACTTCATTTCCAAATCCATCTGCTGAAAACATACTCTGTTTTTTTCCTCCATTGTATATTTTTTATTGCCTGTCTAAGTATTATTCTGTTTTACAATGGATGTGATACTAAAAACTTACTTTGTGTAGACTTACATTGTGTTTTCAAAGATGCTTAATGTTAGTCTGATGAAATGCAACCTAGTACCAGAGGTGCCATTAGATTCTTTCCTTTCTAAATGAATGGATGCATATACAGAGGCCAAGATTCATAAATTAGGGATAAAAATTTAAGTAAACTTTAATTTCTAAATGAATGTGATCCCAGTGGTCATGCTTGCATTGCATACATATCACACATGCTTGCATTGCATATATCACACACACACACACACACACACACACACACACACACACACACACACACCTGTACTTCATCACAGTAATGGCCAGGCATGCAAGGGCAGGACATCTAATCACGTCAGAAATGACTGGTATCTTGCAATAGGTTGGACCATTGAAGACCTTCAAAATTTGAGTTCAGATAGAGAATCATTAGCCGTCACTTACAGCCCCCACCCAAAATTATCTATTTATTCTCGAAAGTTATGCTAAGTGACAATCACATCTTACATTTTAAATTAAAGCTAAAGCCAAATGTCTGTGTTGTCTAATTACATTGGCTATGCTTATGACTTATAGATTGTAACTACTTTAGGAGATAGTCTAGTGGCCAAAAAAAGAAAATTTTATCCTTGGGAGGCCTCCCCAGGAAGAGGCTAGGCCCCTTTGAGAAAGAACAGTCAGGGATACTTTACCAAGAATTGTTATTTTTATCTTCATTCTATGGATCTTAAATTGACTGAAAAATTCTTTGTTTTTTTTGGTCAATGATTGGAAGAGTGCCTGTCCTTGTACTGAGCAAGTTCCTTAACTTTTATTTCCTCGTCTATCGAAGGGATTACAAATTCCAGTTTAATTGAATTTTTTGGAGGATTAGGAGATGTGATCCCTGTAAAGTCAGAACGAAAACTGATCCTTAACAGGGACTCCATGTTGGTTGCTCTTTCTGACACTATCTTTTGGCAATCAGTTCCTGGCTCATATCCTATTATCTTCAAACTGTCCTTTTTATCACATTTTTTAAAGATTTTATTTCTTTGTTTGAGACAGCACAAGTGGGGAGGAGGGTCAGAGGGACAGGGAGCAGGGAGCTCAAAGCAGGGTTCCATCTCAGGACCCTGAGATCATGACTTGAGCCCAAGGCAGACGATTGCCCGAATGAGCCACTCAACCACCCCTGTCATTTATTTTTGTGTACTTCTGAGAAATCTAGAGCCAGAGTTTATGCTGCAGTACAGCAAAAGGATCTGTTTTCCTCCTTTATAGATTTAAGACACTTCCTGGTCCCCTAGCATCTGCTTATCGCATCCATGGTCCCTACAACCTTCATAGTTACAAGTTCTAAATTTTTATCTATCCAATCTTGGGATAGAATACATTAAGATCTTTATAGATTAAATTCACTCTACTTTACTCCAATATTTGAATTTTACTATATCATTTTACTTAGAAACTCTGATAATCTAACCAAAACATTCTTTCTAACCCAAGTAAGGGTTATTGACTTTTGGTGATCAGGCCCTGGTATTTTGGCCTAATTTAAGGAAGGGTTCCAATAGCAGAAAATTTCAGAATAGAAAAGTAATTACAGACTGTAAAATATATAATAGATTATAGTTGGGAAAGATATGGGAGATTCTTTGACTCAATTTCTCATTACATAGATAGAACTGAAGCTCAAAGAGGTAAAATAAATTTGTTAAGGTCACTCAGTGAATTAAACTGGAACTGAGACTAGAACTTAAGTATTTGATTTCTAGTGTTTGGGCTTTTTTCTACCTGTACTTTAACAGGTAGAAAACATGGTTTCTTGCTGGTTGGATCCATAGGGCTTCTCAACAAATAGCACACGGACAACTTGATGCTTCTATCCTCAAATTTCCACACCCTGGCCTTTATCCCCCACTTTTCTTTCTTATTCTGATAGTCAAAGACCTAAAAGCCCTATGTCAGCAGTTTTATTCATTGACAACTACTGTAAAAATGTTACACTTACCTAACAATAAAATTGTAGAAATGCAGGGTTCATCAGATATATACTGAGCATATGTCAGACATTGTGCTAGTTGCTATGGATACAACAATGAACCATATATAGAGTTTCTGTCATGAAGAAGCTTATAATCTCATGGGGAAATAGATTCATAAACAAATATTTGTATTTCAAATAAATATTAAACTTACAATGTAAATGGTCTCCATTTCTAAGAAAGTATAATTGGGAAGTATGTATAGACAGTTTTTTGAGTATTATTTCCTTGTATTAAGTGAATATATCAGGTTATATGTTAATCAATTCTTTTTTTCCTTCTTTCATCTCCCTACCATTTAACATAAATTGTATTAATGGTATAGTTAACCTTAATAATAGTTAACTTTATATCTCAGATTCAAATTATAGGATATTCAAGTGGAATATTCAACTGCAAAAAGAAAGGACATCACTCAAAAATGGATGAAGAGAAACACATCTTTGTATTATTTTTTGTTGAGAGAGTTTGCATGTTTTCAGTTGTATGGAAGAGAGTTGCATCATGTTAGGTGGAAAGATGATTTCACTATTTATATATTTAGAAGTTAAGTAAGGTTAAAAAGGTTTATTTAACTTCTACATAAAGAAGGACTCGTAAATAAAGAAAGGTTAGACTGTTTGGTGGGATGAAAAGGGATGTACGCAATGGCAAATGAGCTAAGCTAGAACTACAGTTTCCAGAGGTCTCTTATCTGTGTTCCTGGTTGTTGGAATTGAAGGATATGTGGAAGGCAGAGCGTAGCTAAGGCCTCTATCCTCTGAGGTCTGTGAGGTCTCTAGTTTCCAGTAAAGCTCATGAACATTGGAGCTGATCTGTGGACTCATTTTGTGGGCTTATGGCCTCTATAGAGCCCACTAGTCTTCCAGCCCCTACTGGTCAATCTCCTCCTTCAGTTTCATACAGTTCTGGGCTAGGTGAATGCACAGTGACATAGCATGAGGCATCAGAGTTGCAAGAGGTAAGAAACAGATTCAAGTTCCATTTTGTCATCATGGAGATCTGTTTGTCCTGAGTCTGTCCCTTTTCACTTATAGCTTTCCTCTCTGATTGTCTGCTCTGTTAATCTACACTAAGTTCAGGAACAGACTTCTTCACTAGTCCTCATGATTTTGCAATGTCTAATCCCTACTATAAATCCAGTATTCGTTATCATTCACAGTGGTCCTTCTTCTTTGAAGGAACCATTTCTAATTTAAATAAAGATATTTGATATCATGATATTTATGTTTTGATTTTTTTAAGTATCCATCTTTAATTTAGGTGATTCTTTATAGATGTTGATTATGGCACTAATATATTTCATGTTCTTTTGAATTTCATGTTCACTGTAAATTTGATGAACAGGTCATCTAGATTTTCATTCACATCATATATAAAAATAATGACTTATATTAGCTTTATTAGCATACTTTTGGTAGCTTACATAATCAATTATTATCACTCTTTTCAGTGAATATTTCTTCAGAAACTTTTCCTCAGAGACTACAGAAAGAATCCATGTAAAATTTTGGTCAAACATATTACATACATATAGATATGCTTTTTTACTATACTTGTATGATCCTGTGAGTTACTAGTTCTATGAGATTAAAATAAGTTACCTTTAATCTGATTGGGAAATGGTCAAGGACTTGAATAGACATTTGTTCAAAGAAGATATACAAATGGCCAACAAGTACAGGAAATGGTGCTCAGTGTTATGAATCATCAGGGAAATGTAAATCAAAACCACAACAGAAGATCATCTCATGTTGGTTAGGATGGTTCTTAGAAACAAAACAAGACAAAACCAAAACCAAAACCCAAAAATCAAAACCAAAAGATAGCAAAAAGTGTTGGTGAAGTTGTGGAGGAAATTGGAAGTTTTATACACTATTGGTGGGAATGTACGATGGTGCAGCCACCACAGGAAATAGTATGAAAATATCTCAAAAAATAAGAATAGAACTACCATATGATCCAAGAATTCCAATTTTCCATATGTATTGGAAAGAATTGAAATGAGGATATCAAAGAGGTATCTTTATTCCCATGTTCAGTGCACCATTATTCATAATAGCCAAGATAAGAAAATAACTAAAAAATAATCTAAATTAAAAATAGAGCTACCATATGACCCTGCAATTGCACAACTGGATATTTACCCCAAAGGTACAAATGTAGTGTAAAGAAGGGTCATATGTACCCCAATGTTCATTGCAGCAATGGCCACAATCGCCAAACTGTGGAAAGAGCCAATGTGTCCTTCAGCAGATGAATGGATAAAGAAGATATGGTACATATATACAATGGAATATTATGCCTCCATCAGAAAGGATGAATACACAACTTTTGTAGCAACATGGACTGGACTGGAGGAGATTATGCTGAATGAAATGAACCAAGCAGAGAGTCAAGTATCATATGGTTTCACTTACTTGTGGAGCATAAGGAGTAATATGGAGGATAGTAGGAGAAGGAAAGGAAATGGGAAGTGGGGTAAATTGGGGAGGGAGATGAAACATGAGAAACTTTGGACTCAGAAACAAACTGAGGGTGTTAGAGGGGCGGGGGTGGGGGAATGGGTGAGCCTGGTGGTGGGTATCGAGGGCATGTATTGTATGGAGCACTGGGTTTGGGGCATAAAAATGAATCTTGGAACACTGAAAAAATAAATAATGTAATAAAAAATAAAAATATTTTTAAAAAGTCTAAAAAAAGTTTACTAATAGGTGAATGGATAAATAAAATGTGAAATATACATACAATAGGAAATTATTTAACTTTAAAAAAGAAGGGGGAAGGTGCTAAAATGGCAGCATAGTAGGAGGACCTGAGGTTTGTCTCATCCCTTGAACACATCTGGGCAACTATCAAATCATTCTAAATACCCCAGAAGTCAACCTAAAGACTGACAGAACAAACTCCATAACTAAAGGGAGGGAAAAGCTACATTGAGGAAGGTAGGCGTGTGGAGACATGTTCTGGGGGAGAAACAGATCACAGGTGCTGCAGAGGGGAAGGAGCTGTGGTCAAGGAGAAAGGTGAGAGAGGAATATTCAGGGTAATGCACATTTTCCCAAGGCCATTGAGATCTAGAGGGACTGATTTTTGTGTGCTTTTGCAATCAGCAGGGGCTTGAAGACTAGAGTTTTAAATATCAAGGGCTTGACTGGGATAGAGCCCTGCCCTGCTCCTGGAGAGAGGGCAGACAGGCAAGCCCTTGGAAGAGACAGCAGAATCTGATGATCACCAGGGTGCAAAGTGGGTAGATTATTAGGTATTCTGGGATTGCTTCCCTAGAAGGCAGCATGCTCAGAGACATGTCTCCTCCAGGGACAAAGGAGTTGTCCAGAGTCATTTCCCACCCCCACCCGTCAGCATAAATGCAGAGCCCCTGGCAGTAAATAGCATAGCACCAACACTGGCTGCCTAATCACTTACACCCAGTCCCACACCCCCACACTCTGCCAGTATGATTTTTTTCAGTCAGTACTGCCCTTCTCAGTCAAGTGTGCCTTAATCCCAGTGCAGCAGCCCCTTCCTCACAAGACCAGCAGAAACCCTAGCCCACACCATATCTCCCAACAAGAGAGTTCTGCAGGTCTTCAGTTCTGGAGGAAGTAACATCAGGTCTCATTTAACAAGCAGATCAGAGCACACCTAGTTAAAATTTACCACATTCTGGCCAAGGTCCAAACATTCCCCATGCAGGTAAGGAGAAATTCTGCAGATGACTGACCTGAAGGATAGAGTAGCAGGGTACAAGCAGCAAACACCAAAGACACTTCAGAAGTGCCAGGCCCTAGACACATGACCTCTTATTCATAAAGCCATTACTCTCAGGAGCAGAAAACATAGCAAGCTTTTTTTTTTTTTAAGATTTTATTTATTTGACAGAGAGAAACACAGCCAGAGAGGGAACACAAGCAGGGGGAGTGAGAGAGGTTGAGAAGCAGGCCTCCCACCAAACAGGGAGCCCCATGTGGAGCTCGATCCCAGGTCTCTGGGATCATGACCTGAGCCGAAGGCAGTTGCTTAACCAACTGAGCCACCCAGGCACCACCATACAGCAAGCTTTTTTAACACACGGAAGACAATGGAGACTTAGACAAGATGCCAGGACTGAGGAACTCATTCCACATGAAAGAACAAGATAAGGTCACAGTCAGCGATCTAAGGGAAATAGTTATAAGTAATGTGACTGATGGAGAATTTAAAACAACTATCATAAGGATACTCACTGGGCTTGAGAAAAGAATGGAAGACTTTAAGGAGGCCCTTACTGCAGAGATAAAATAGTTAAACAATCAATCAGAAATGAAAAATTCAATAACTGAGATTTGAAATAGATGGATGCAATGAACACAGGATAAAAGAAGCAGAGAAACAAATAAGTGATATAGAAGATAGAATAATGGAAAATAATGAAGCTGAACAAAATAAAGAATTATGGATCATGAGACTAGACAGCGAACTCAGTGAGTCCATCAAATGTAATAACATTTGTATCATAGGGGTTCCAGAAGAAGATGAGAGAGAAAAGGGGTAGAAAATTTATTTGAGGAAATAATAGCTGAAAACTTCTCTAATCTGGGGTAGGAACGGACATTCACATACAGGAGGCACAGAGAATGCCAATCAAATCAACAAAAGAAGACCAATACCAAGACATATTGCAGTTAAATTTGCAAAATATAGTGACAGAGAGAAAAAAATCTTAAATGCAGCAAAACAAAAGAAGTCCCTAAATTATCAGGGAAGATCCATAAAGCTAGCTGCAGATCTCTCAACAGGAACCTGGCAAGCCAGAAGAAAGTGGTGTGATCTATTTAGAGTGCTGAATGGGAAAAATCTTCAGCCATAGTACTTGATACAGCAAGACTGTCATTCAGAATAGAAGGAGAAATACAGAGTTACAAAGACAAACAAAAAAATGAAAGTTTGTGACCATTAAGCCAGCCCTGCTAAGAAATAGTAAAGGGAGTCTGAACGGAAAGGAAAAACCAAAAGTGACAAAAACAAGAAAGGAACAGAGAAAAATCTCCAGAAACATGACAAAACAAGTAATAAAGTGGTCCTAAATACATATCTATCAATAATTATTCTGAAGGTGAATGGACTAAATTCTTCAATCAAAAGACAGATGGTGTCAGAATGTATAAAAAAGCAAGACCCATCTATAAGCTGCCTACAAGAGACTCATTTTAGACCTAAAGAATCTGCAGATTGAAAGTGAGGGGATGGAAGAACATCATGAAAATGGACATCAAGAGAAAGCTAAAGTAGCCATGCTTAGAGAGGACAAACTAGACTTCAAACCAAGACTGTACTAAGAGATGAACACCACAATCCACCAAAAAGACCTAACAATTGTAAATATTTATGCACCTCACATGGGAACACCCAGATATATAAAATAATTAACAACAAACATCAAGGAACTCACTGATAATAAAACAGTAATAGCAGGGCACTTTAACACCCCACTTACATCAATAGATAGATTTAGCAGAAAATCAGCAAGGAAACAATGGCTTTGAATGACGCACTAGACCAGATGAACTTAAAAATATTCAAATGTTCCATCCTAAAGCAGCAGAATACACATTCTTTTCAAATGGACAGGGGACATTCTCCAGAACAAATCATACCCTAGATCACAAATCAGCTCTCAAAGAGTAAAAAAAGACTGAGATCATGCCATGCCCATTTTCAAACCACAATGCTGTGAAACTTGAATTAATCACACAAAAAAATTTGGAAAGACTACTAACACATGAAGGTAAAACAACATGATACTAAACTGTGATTGGAGTCAAGAGGAAATAAAAAAAAAAAAAATACAAGAAAGCAAATGGAAACAAAAACAGCAGTCCAAAGCTTTAGGATGTAACAAAAGCAATATTAAGAGGGACGTATAGAGCAATACAGGCCCATGTCAGGAAGCAAGAAAAATATCAAATAAACAGCCCACCCTTATACCTAAAAGAGCTAGAAAAAGAACAAAATATGAAGCCTAAAGCCAGGAGAAGAAGGGAAATAATAATAACATGGTAGAAATAAATGATATAGAATTTAAAAGAAAAATTAGAACAGATCAATGAAACCAGGAGCTCATTCTTTGAAAAAAAATGGATAAACTTGATAACCCCCAAACAGACTTATTTGTCTTGAAGGAGGCCCTTACTGCAGAGATAAAATAGTAGAAGGACCCAAATAAATAAAATCATAAATGAGGAGAAATAACAACCAAGACCACAGAAATATAAACAATTATAAAAGAATATTATGAAAAACTATATGCCAACAAATTGGAAAACCTGGAAAAAATGGATAAGTTCTAAGAAACATAATAACTAGCAAAACTAAAATATGAAGAAATAGAAAATGTGAAGACTGATAACAGCAAAGAAATTGAATCAATAATAAAAAATCTCCCAACAAACAAAAGTTCAGGGCAGATGGTCTCACAGGTGATTTCCACCAAACATTTATGGCAGAGTTAATATCCACTTTTTTCAAACTATTCCAAAATATAGAAATGGAAAGAAAAGTTCTAAATTCATTGTATGAAGCCAGCATTACTGAGATATCAATCCCAGACAGATTCCACTAATAAAAGAGAGCTATAGGCCAATATCTCTGATGAATATGGATGCAAAAATTCTCAATAAAATACTAGCAAATGAAAACCAAAGTGCATTAAATAATCATTCACCACAATCAAGTGGGTTTTATTACTGGGCTGCAAGTATGGTTCAGTATTCACAAATCAATGTGATATACCACATTAATAAAAGAAAGGGTAAGAACCATATTATCCTTTCAATAGATGTGCTTTGTCATATGAATACATCATCCATTCCTGATAAAAACCCTCAAAAAGGAGGATTGAAGGAACATACCTCAACATAATAAAGGGCATATATGAAAAATCCACATCTAAAATCCTCAATGGGGAAAAATTGAGAACTTTTCCTCTACATCAGTAACAAGACAGGGATGCCTATCACGTTATTTAATATAGTACTGGATGTCCTTGCCACAGCAAGCAAACAACAAAAAGAAAGAAAAGGCATCCAAATTGGCAAAAAGGAAGTCAAACTTTCACTATTTGTAGATGACATAACATTTTTTATAAGAAACCCGAAAGACTCCATCAGAAAATTGCTAAAATTGATCAATGAATTCAATAAAGTCGCAGGATACAAAACCAATGTACAGAAATCGGTTGCATTTCTAAACACTGATAATGAAGCAGCAGAAAGAGAAATCAAAGAATCAATTCCATTTATAATTGCACCCAAAAACCTAAGTCACTTAGCAATATAACCTAACCAAAGAGGTAAGAGATCTATACTCCGAAATCTATAAAACAGTGATGAAAGAAATTGGAGATAATACAAAGAAATGGAAAAATATCCCATGCTCATGGATTGAAAGAAAAAATATTGTTAAAATTTCTATACTACCCAAAACAGTCTATACATTTAATGTAATCTCTTTCAAAATACCACAAAATTTTTCACAGAGCTGGAACAAACAATCCTAAAATTTGTATGGAACCGCAAAAGACCCAGGTAGCCAAAGTAACTTTGAAAAAGAAAAACAAAGCTGGCATCACAATTCCTGACTTCAAGTTATGTTACAAAGCTGTAGTGATTAAGACAGTGTGGTACTGGCACAAAAACAGACAGCTAGATCTATAGAACAGAATTAAAAACCCAGAAATGAACCCAGGATACATAGTGTCTGCTTGCTTCAACTCACAACTTATGTCCACCCCTTTCTACATGTGTGATAGCCATCCAGGTATGACAGATTTAAAAAAAAAAGATCATGAAAATAATGATGATGTGTAAATTGTTTGCATTTCATTCCTTGTGGAATTTTAACTTGGTAAAATTGAAAAATTGGCTTAGGTGGTCAAAAGCATTAAAATTTTCCAAAATTTTATTGTACCCATTGAGGTTCCAGGAATTTACCTTAAAGAAATAATCACAAAAGAATAAAATATGTTTACAGTAATGCTTATGGTGGCATTAATTTTAGCAGGGAGAATCTGAAAACAAACCAAATACATGACAAGGGGATGGGTTAAATAAATATTGGCACATTGTCAGATAAAGCACGTGGTGATTAAGGGTGGACTTTGGTGTCGAGCTGGCTTGGGTTTGACTTCCTTTTACTTTGACTATTTATTAGCTGTGTGAATTCGGATAAGCTACTTAACTTCTAATTTTGTGTTCTTATTTATAAAAGAGTATATAAAATAATAGCATGTATCTAAAAGTTTTGGGAAATGAATATTAATTAATTTGATCGACTAATTGTGATACTTTGCCTTGAATATCTGATACATTGTAAATGGCACCCATTACATCAATATTAAAGTATTAGAAAATTCAGAGATATAATAGAGTAAAGGTGAGAAATGTATCTAGAGGGATCTTTGCCACCTGTCAAGATGAGTTACCTAGGAATTGATTCTTTTCTTTCCTCTCCTCATTACATGTGATTTTGTAGTGATTGTCACCCTTTTACTAAAGCACCCTGCTTCTTTTTTTTTTTTAAGATTTTATTTATTTATTTGACAGAGAGAAACACAGCTAGAGAGGGAACACAAGCAGAGGGACTGAGAGAGGGAGAAGCAGGCCTCCCACCGAGCAGGGAGCCCCGTGCCAGGCTTGATCCCCGGTCTCCAGGATCATGACCTGAGCCAAAAGCAGTTGCTTAACCAACTGAGCCACCCAGGTGCCCCGAGCACCCTGCTTCTAGTCGCTCGTCATAACCACTGTCATAGCCTTAGTCTTCGCCACCATCATCACAGTTTTTGCCTGAAAAACTGTGACGGCTCCTGCCCCTGCTTCCTCTCTTGTCCTCTCAGAGCTCATCATCCATATGTGGCAAGGGTGAACTTTAAAACTATAAATCACACTACGCCGCTCCCGTTCCCCCGATTTAAAACTTCAAAAGACCTCAAGTTGCAACCAGATTGTAAACTAACCTCCCATAAGGCTCTCCTTGATTTGGCCCTTCCCTAACTCTTCAACTTCATTTTTCTGTTCTCTCTCTAATTCAGCACATTTCAGAAACCCGGTCTTCTTTCCGTCCTTCAAATATGCATGTGCCTTTTGCTTGAAATGTTCTCATTTGAGATCAGGTCCCAACTCAAGTGTCATGTCTCCCCAGAGACTTTCAAACCATGCTCACAACAACAGCTCCCAGAGGCATTTTCTTTCTTTCTTTTTTTGAAATTTAGATTTATTTCCCCCCCAGAGGCGTTTTCTTCTTCTGTACCTACTTTATCTTCTTCATCACATGTATATTTTTACTTCACCTATTTACTTTTTTTTTTTAATGTTTTTTAGGAGAGTGTGGCTCTATTTCTCACGTTCAACACAGTGTCCCAACAGTTCCTTGTGTCCAGATAGGTGTTTGTTGATTGGCTGCTGTCCTTGACCATGTGGCCATGTTTCGGAAGCATCATGTGAAGGGACTTCACCTTTACTTCACACGTGACATTATTGTAATTTTTTATAGTATGCCATAAGAGGATGATGTTGGTTATTTGTGGATATGAAATTAAGCATATTTTAAATCTTTTTATTTATAATTTCCACATTTTAAGTATGGTCTCCCATAAATATATTCTTTTTAGAATCAGAAAAATGTTTTAAAGAATACTATAAAAACTTGATCAGACAGAAAATTTTGAAATGTAAATCTTCATAAATAGCTAGATGGCTCTTGGTAATAATAATGTGCATTAATGTATCCTTGGTCATGCTTAAGCAAAAATTATAGCATTAATGATAACAAACACTGATAATCAGTAAATAGGAATAGTTGTGCCTGATTATGATAGGAATTGTAAGAGAGGTTCTTTCTGTTCTCTCTTATTTTTGTTGTTTTTCACTTGTCTTTTAGTAAAGTAAATGCAATATTTCTTGTCTACCGGTGACAGTATCTTTACTGTGAAATTTCTAGTGTGGCCCTTAAATGTACCTGGAAATAGATACGATGCTCTGGAGTGAAAATAAGGCTGTAAACTGGAGACAAAAGACACTGAATTCAGAAAAATATCCTAAAGAAGATAAACTAAAAAAGTGACAGTTATTTCTTAAAAAGAGCCTCAAACCTAATTTTGCTTGTAAAAAATTCCGTGGGATCCCAACAAACCTCCCAATGTTTTATATATCAGAGTTAAAAAATCCACTTCCAGCTTTACTATTTATCTGTTGTTTCATTCATAAAACATCTTTTGTCTTACACCGTGCCAAACATTGCGCCAAGGATCTTGGAACAGAAGGTTGACCGAGATAGACACGATCACATTTCAGAGCAAATGTACAAGCTGGAGCTTATGAAATTCTGGTTCCAGGACATTGAGAGAAACCAGAATATCCTCATGAAGTAGAAGATGAAGTTAAATTTCTATGACTCTGGTAAAATTTCTATTTTTGAAGAGTCAAAACATGTAAAAGCATCTGTTGTGGTAATTTGCCCATTTTCTTATTCCTGTAGTTTTTGGTCTGCTTTTATGTTTTACCCCATCATTTCTTATTCACAGAGGATCAAGTTTGGGTGGGTGTAGCATATAAGATGTTTTTCCTGGGAGCAATTGCTCTGAGCTGGTGAAGTGCAGGGATTCTTAATACTACAGTCTATGTCTTTCCCTCCATTTTAAAAATTTAGCTCTGCTGTTACTTCTTTGACCTGCCTCCACTCTGTTTCAGATTTGTATACTCGTGTTTCATGTATCAGTGATGATTCCAATTACACGCTAGGTAACAAGAGTTTAATAAAATGTGGCAATAAATTGTGGAAAGACATCATGCATGTGAAAAAAATGTATTAAGAAATGTGTTCCAGGTAGAGCTTCCAGTATTAAATGACTAATCACTTCCACACACATATACAAAGTGAAGGTTTTATTTAGTTGAATTTGGCCTTTCAAAACTAGAATGCCAAGCAATGACTTCCAACTGGTTTGCTAGCCTGTCTGAAACATATGGCAGATGTTTCTTTTCACAGGGAATGTTGGTCTTCAGTAGCCCTTCAGCTGAAGGAGGTAGGGTATCTCGTTCAAACCTCACATTATTTTGATTTAAATGGCAAATGGTAATAAAAAGAATGTGCAATATTTACACTCAATACAGCCTCGTGATTAGATGATTAGAATTGAATCCAGGCTCTTTCTTTCAGTAGATACACGATGTTGGGCAAGTTTCTTTTATGTGGTGTTTCTTTATTGGCGAAACTAGAATCGTAATATCTCCTTTGTTAAGATATTGTCAAAGAACTATGATAAAAAATGTAAAATATTTAGTCCCATGTGGGACGTTTTGTAAGCCCCCAAAATGTATATTATTATAAAGAGAGAGTCACACTACAAGATTTGAACAGACGTAATGGCTAGAACAAAACGAAGCAGGTCATATGGGGTAGAGAACTAGTCTTGCCTTTTACTTCATTTTCACTTTCAGATTATGCTTTGTGAGATCTTCTCCATCAGCTGTAGCATCATTTGGGTTTTCTTCTGCTCACCTCCCCTTCATTAAGAACTAATCGACAAAGAGACCCAAGTTTCAGTGCTTCCTCAGGTAAGAATCATAAGTGCAATTCATTTCTGTCCATTTCATATTGAAAGCAAACATCAAGAAAACACAGGAGTTAAGGAAGCTGTTTGCTGCCCATCAAGTGTACCTTCCTGATGGGTACCTGTACTGCCCTTGCCTCAGGAACATTCTGAGAACCCATAGCAGCCAGCCATGGTCCCTGTGCTCGATCTGTGGAAGAGAGTGTGAGAAGGGAAGAATCTAGGCTGTGGTCTTAGAGATCCCATCATTTTTTTTACTACATGACACTGAAAAGTCATTTAACTTCTTTGTACCTCGTTGTTCTCCTATGTAAAATGACAATAATGCTACTTCCCAGTGCAGTGGGAAAGATTAGAGAACCCCAGTTTCCAAATGCCCAGGACAGAGCTTGACACATAACGGCCACTTAGATAAAGGCTCGGGGTTAGTATATTATTAATGATTTGTGAGAATCACATGAATAAATGTCAAGTTAGATGAGAAGCCTAGAATAGAAAAATCACATACAAGTTTGACCTTTATCTTTAGGGAAGTGATACATAAAAATGATTACCCATGAGGCACTGGGGTGGCTCAGTTAAGCATCATACTCTTGATTTCTTCTGAAACCATGATCTCAAGGTTGTGAGATAGAGCCCAGAAGAGGGCTCTATGCTGGGCTTGTCATGGACCTGCTTGGGATGCTCTCTGCCTCTCCCCTTCTGCTCATGCATGTGTGTGTGTGTGTGTTCTCTCCCTTAAAAAAAATGTTTGCCCATGATTGTAGTTTTTGATGCGGGAAATTAATGTGAAGACCAGAGATAATCAGAGGCTAGATTTTCTTTATATGAGTAAGAAATAGAAGAGGCAGACAAATGATAAAAATGGGGTATCATCTGTTATAAGCATTATTAGATCCTGTTCCATTATTAATTAAATTCCAAAAACATTATGTTTAAGGAGTTTCACTTAGGGATTTGGGAGCTCTGCCCTTTATATCTATCAAAAATCATAGTTATAAAAATAGTAAACATTTGTTGAGTGCTTACCATGCTCTTGGTGTGTTTCTGAGTGTGTCCCATGTACATGATTCCACTTATTCTCACATTAACTCCATGAGGTGGCTACTACTGCTTTACAATAGTACAGGGAAAATGACCATTTTTCACCGTATCTTCCTGAAGAAGGGTGGGGATCTCCTTTCATGGTGTAAGAGATTTGGGGACATGTCACTTGTCTTGTGTGGAAGGAAAAAGGCTATTATAAGATCCCTAAGAGGAAGAAGGCCATATCTTGGATATTCTCTTACAGTTCCAATACTACTTATGGTTATTATTATAATGGTGATGATAGTAATAACCATACCCCTATTATTGTTATGAATAACATTTGTTGATTACTATGCTTCATGCATTTCTGCCTTCCATAATGACATTTCTAGGAAGGAATTATATTGGAATATGGGCTTTTTAATTAATACAGGCTATTATATTGTACTGAAGTATTAACTGAAAAAGGCAATACATACTTTTTCTATCAATTTGGGATATATACACTCTTTGTTTCATGATATCTGTTAAGTTATAAAAAATGTAAAAAAAAAAGTCTGTATGAGGAAAAAAATAATCAGGGAGAATGATTTCTGATTGTTTTGACTCAGAGAGTCAGATCTACTTTGGGAGTGTTAATACATTCTTTTGTCTTGGGTTGTCCTAATTCAGTAATAACAATATTGAAGGTTTCAGTTTCTTATTTTTAGGTAAGGATGAATTTTGGGGGGTTGCCATCAGTGGGGTTTGGACTTGAACTATAAAAGTGTACATAAATTAAATATTTTAAAATAAATATTTTTAATATGAAAAAATATATCTGGTCAATGATTCATAATTGTACCTTATTGATTTTATAGTAAAATATTATATTATGGCTAATTCAATTCAGGTTTATCTTGCTTTAACTAGCAAGTGTTTTAAAAATCTTAAAAAAAAAGGGGCGCCTGGGTGGCTCAGTTGGTTGAGCGACTGCCTTCAGCTCAGGTCATGATCCTGGAGACCCGGGATCGAGCCCCACATTGGGCTGCCTGCTCAGCGGGAAGCCTGCTTCTCCCTCTCTCACTCCCCCTGCTTGTGTTCCCTCTCTGCCTGTGTTTCTCTCTGTCAAATAAATAATAAAATCTTTAAAAAAAAAAATCTTAAAAAAAAAGATAGGCATTTGCTTTACTAAAAAATTCTTTAATTATAAAAGGATATTTTTGATAGGAGTCTTTTGAAGAGTGAACCATTGAGAAGATCTGGAATATGTGTGACTTTAACAAAATTTGACATATATGTATTGTTTACAGTAAGAGATCATATTTTATACTGAAAGTCATACAGACTTGCTCCTGGGTTTTCACCTGGCTTCTGTATTAGTTCCTTGTGTGACTGGGTTTTGGATCTCATTTTTTCTTAGTTTTGTTTTTGTTCTAAAATTCTAGGGTTTTGAAAAACACTCTTGTATAACAAGTCCTCACTCCATTTGAGAAACGGTATAGTTGATAGATGATAGAATTTGAACAGCTGGGTTCCAATCCCTGGTCTAAAATGTATTAGCTGTGTGAACTTGGGCCAGTTATTTAACCTCTGTGCCTCAGTTCCTCATCAGTGAAATGTTTACATACTTATCTGATAAGAGTTTTATAAAAGTTTGCAAAACACTTAAAAGAGTGGCTGGCACATTAAGCAGTGTATAAGATATTATTATGTAATTAATTATTTGATTAAAAATCTCAAACTCACTCTACTCAGATATGAAAACTATGGAAGCATCTATAATTAGAGGATGTTCTACCAAGGAACATTGAGTTGGTGAGAAAAAAATAGGATTGAGAAACGAACCTATGAAAACTGTTACTAAAAAAAAAAGAAAGAAAACACTTTTATGTATTCAGTGAAATAAGACAATAATTATGGGACACTAAAAAGATTGAATGGAATGCTACCAATTGTATTTTGGAAGTGACTACCAACCATATTTTCCACATTTTAAAATTAGTAATAATGGTATTTCTGAAATTAACTTCCATATATTCACCCACCTACAATCTTTTAACTAGAAATATGTCAATTCTCCCTTTCCCACCTTTACAACAAAATTTTGTGATTTTGTTTTTTTTTTAGCTTTGTTACTAGGAAGTTCTTGCCCCCGACCTATCCCCATGGCTAGTCTTCCATCCAGGTGCTGATAATTGTCTCCAAAGTTTGTATGTTGGATCTCTAGGTTTCTCTTCATGATGTGGAGTTAATTGCAGTTCAGTGTCTGCATGTTTAGAGCAACTCTTACTCCTACTCCATAAGGTATTAATGACCACTACTGCCCCAAGGCCAGAAATCCTCCTTCTGACTTCCAGGACAGAAGATTCCTTCCTGGAAATCCCGTGACAGGGAGTGGCCTCTGACTAATTCTGGGAGAGCACACGGATATTTGTTTGAATGGGAGTGGATGAAATTATTGTTCTCTTCCTTTACAGATGAGTCTACTGAGGTTGCTTATATAACTTGCTTAAGATTATAAATTTAAGTGATAGACCTAGGATTAAAACACAGACAGGCTGCCACTGAACCCCATGTCCTTTCCGTACAGAGGGATGGGATAGTAATGGACTGTATGACATTGTGCTTTAAGAACATGTACCGATGAAGGGAAAGGTAGGCTTGGGAAGTTGTCTATGTGCTAGGTGTTGTTTAGAAGTTTAAATGACTTATTTTTTTGATTGTAGAACTATTACACCATCATCATAAAATGACTTGGGAAATACAGAAAAACACAAAGAAGACAATACAACAATTCACACCTCAGAGATAACCACAGTTGACATTTCAGTGTATTTTTCCTCAGTCTTTTCTTTTTACTGTTAACAGATTGCTATCTGCAGTGACACAGCAGGGCTCAGCCAATACAAGCAGTTGTGAATACTGCTTTTTCCATTCGACATGATGTCCTATGCATTGTGTGGGCTAGAATTTGAATAACTACTTGAAATTTTTGGAAATTATAATTTGGCCTGTGTTATTCATTTACTGAGAAGGCTTGATTTAATGAAAAGTACACGAAAATGCCAAGTTATGGATTTTTTTTTTTTTTTTTTAGAAAAAAAACATTACAGGAAAAGAGCAGGTACAAGGCTGCTTAGAATTTACCAAAAATGTTATTCAATCTAGCAGACTGTTCTCTTTTAGGAGGCTCTCTAAAAACAACAAGGACCCTGATGGGGAGGGGCAGGGAATGTTCAGACCAAGTGGACTCCTGATGTTTGATCTGTTTTCTGGAGGGGCTCCTACGTTGTCCCTAGTAGACTCCAAACCAAGGTTAGTCCTGGATTTGGATTTGTTCCAGAATGACCTGGGAATTCCTCTCTGTCCTCTAGTGTCATCTGATCAGTGCAGTGCTTGCTGAGGTCCCTTTCCAGACCAGGTACTCTGCTATGCACAGTGATGAGACTAACACAGGTTCTGCCTTCATGTAGTTTATAACACAGTGTAAGAGAAAGGCTCTAAACCACCATTTGCCTGCTTAGGTGAATAACTAAGTACCATGATGGAAAGTGCTCTATTGCTATATATGGAAGAAAGTCAGAAGGTGCTGTGAATCTTGAGGCAGGAGCTGGTGGGGAGTGAGTTTTTAGGCAAGGCTATCCTGAGGAAGAAGGATGAGTAAGATCTGTTTAGGGGAAGTGCAGGTAAGGAGAGAATTGAGTACATAAAAGAACATAGTTTTCCCAAGGAAGACAGCAGATTGAGGTTTTGGGGAAAGAGAGAGGCAGGGTGGTTGGAGTACAATGGTCAAGTGAGTTCAGGTGAATCTAGATCCTGGTCTGTCTTATTCTGCATTCTTTGATTCATAGCACAATAGAATATAATAAATGCCCACCAGGGATTGAAATATCCAAATTATACCAGCAATCCATTTAAATGGGCCTAGAAAAGGAATGATTTTAATTGCTAAGGAAGGAAATACAAATGAATGAAAATGTCTGGGAAGACAAATGCAAGTGAGGGCTTGAAATAGAAATGATTGTGAAGTCAAGGCAGATTCAAAGGGCAGTTTTCCTTATTTTAATTTCCAATGCTTCTTCAGAGGATCGCAGGAACACACTCGGAAGTGTAATGCTCCCTCTTTGAAAAAAGCGTTTTTAAACACCAAGTTTTTATTCCAAGAACAGAAGCTAATGCTCACATTTTTATTCTGAATGAATTGCCAACATTTTATTCACTAGTTTCACTAAAGAGCTGGAACCTCACTGGGGTTTCTGAATTAAATTAGCTTTCAGAACCATTTAAAGTTCTTCCATTCTATTAATTCAGCAGACAATCAAGTTGTTCACTTGTTGACTTTTATCCACATGCACTCAATCAAATCAACTATCAAAGAGAGATACCTATTAGTTGTTAATTTCATATGTTAGATAGGAATCCCGGAACTCCTGTTTATATCTGTTTGATAACCTTCTAATCTTTACCACAGTCTCACTAACAGCAGCATTAACTAGTCTGCCATCTATCTTGATTAACAACACCGAGACTCACAAAGATGCACAACATCTGATAAGCCGAGCCTGCCAAACTTCTAACAAAGCCTGTAGCCCTATGGAAAATGGGCTTCTGCCACCATTCTTGCAAACCCTTCAGGTTGTTTTTAAATCACAGTTTTGCAAATTATTATTTTAAGCAAATAAGAAGAGGCTTGTTTAGTGTAGGAGCTCTTATGAATAATCGGTAAAATGAGGGCTTGATAACATTTTTACCTCTATTTTGTGTCCTGTGAATTGGAGGTCTTAGAAATTGTTTTTGCCTCATATTGAATTACAAGCACACAGTTATCCCTGGATCAGATTAATTCAAGAAACATTTATTAATCTCCATGTGATTAACACTTCCTATATATATAAAAGACATAGAATATATAGTTCCATATAGCATAAAGTTCTGTATATGAAATAACAGCAACTGGATATCTTTAGTAAATGGGATTATATTGGCTTTTATGAGAAAGAGGGACTGGGACAGACAGAACAAATAAATCAATAAACATAAGCTTTCTTCCACATAGTAACCTCCAGGTGAGTCTTCATGCTAGTTCTTTCAAAGTCTATTTATACCATTTTTCATTCAGTTTCAATACTGAAAGTTTAAAGACATTTTATACACCATCCATGTTGATTTTTAGCAACTGGCCCACAGTCCTTCTCTCCATGCTCTTCTCAGGAAGCTCTTGGTGATTTCATATCCGCCTTGCTAAACCTTCTACCACCATGACCTCATAGTTTCATGTTTTTAAAATTTCCAGTGAGCCTATTCTTCTTCCCACTTCAGATATTCTTAGGTACAGCTACATCATGGAAGTTGGTTAGGACCATGCCATCTCCGATATTGTACTCCAAAAAGTTCTTTTTGAGTTTCTCTGAATCTTTATTGGTTTCCCTGCTCTTCAGGTGGCTGGCTTGTGGGGAGTGGATATTAACAAATGGTTGGAACAGAAGAATACAGGATGAATGATTCCTAATGTGGGACATTCCTAGACATATCCAGAATAAAGTGTGCAAAGAGAGAGGGTTGAATTCATGCATTATCTCAGGAAGACTTTGCACTAGCACATTTTAGATATTAATGTGATAAAATGTGATTTAGGAAAAAATATGAACTCATTACCTCAGGATGATGGACGATAAAGACATCCACATTTCTTTCTACTCCTATATCCATGCAAGTAACTCCTTAATTTATTTCTGAAGACAAGGTCACTCCTCAGTTCCAACCCTGAATTTCCAATGACTTGGGTATCTCTAAATGCATCTCCCAAAGAATCTTCAAGCTCAGCATGTTCTGATTTGTATTCATCATCAATCTTACACCAGTACCATCTGGGAATTTCATTATCCAGTAATGAGACGACCATTCTCTAAGTCATACAGCTTCTCTGTTTTGCTTCTCCACTTTCAATCCATTACCAACTTCTGGCAATCTTTACCTTGAAATTTCTCTTAAGTTTATTTTTCTTTTTTCCATTCCCAAATCCACTTCTCCAATTCACTCTTCATTATATGTCATTCTGAAAACTGCAATACACTTTTATCTGGTTCCTCCAGACCATTGCTCACTTCTCTAATCCATCCTACCCATAACCATAGATTATTTACTTCTATTATCGAATTATAGTTGATATACAAAGTTATGTTAGTTTCAGATGAACAATCATAAATTCTTTTCACAAAGTTACTTTAGTACAGTTATCTCTGCTCAAAATTTTATTTTAGATTTTTTAATGCATTTAACAGAAAGAGAGAGAGCACAAGCAGGGGGAGTGACAGGCTGAGGGAGAGGGAGAAGCTGAGCAGGGAGCCTGATGTGGGGCTCAATCCCAGGACCCTGGGATCATGACCTGAGCCAAAGACAGATGCTTAGCCACCTGAGTCACCCAAGTGGCCCTCTGCTCCAAATTTTTTAGTGATTCACCTGCTTAGTGAAGTTCAGACCCTTGAAACTGGTATTCTGGGCCTCATAATTTGCCCAAAATTCCATTCAGTTTTTCTTCTCATATGTATTCTTCCATATATCTTTCTCTACCCATTGCTTTGAGTTTTACATTTCATGTATTTGTTCATGAGTTTCCTTCTGCCTCTAATTTCTTTCTTCTATATATTTATGGTTACCAAAGTGATTTTCAGAACTAAACCCTATTCAAATACTTCCTACCTCCCTCCCTCCCTTCCTTCTCTCCTTTCTTTGTATGAATAGATATACACATAGGTGGTTATCATGTTCCAAAATGATACACAGACCTGCCATGAAGGATCTCACAGTCCAGAGGAGATGACACATACACCAAAAGGTACAAGCAAATATGGGAGCAGAGACAAGGAGAATATAATTGAGGCTTATTTGTGGGGGTATGAGGGATGAGTCAAAGGAGAAATCTTGGAGGAAGTTGCAAGTATACTGAATCCTAAAGTATGACAAAAATTGTCTAGAGAAGTATAGTGGAGAAGGAAGAGTTTTTCCAAATTTCAGAGCTAGCAGGAGCACAGGTTAGCTGATAAAAAAAAAAGAGGTGTTTGGGAAACCATCAGAAGATAAGTTTTGCTTGAGTTCAAAGAATGGAGGAAGGGAGGAACAGAAGATGATATCCAAGAGGTAGGCAGGGTTTGGGGAAGAATTGTTGTACCATGTTTAAAACTTCAGAATTTGTCCTACAGATGATGGGAACCATGAACAGATTTGAGGTGGGAAATTAAATGACCAGATTTATGTTTTAGATGGACCAAGCAGGAAGTTATGTTAAGAATAGATTTGAAGGGGAAAAAAGTCCACAGCCAACAACAGTAGATGGAAGATATTAACAAAATCTATGGGGGAAAGAGAATTAAAGGAGGAGCACAAAACATACTTAATAGTTAATCTTGGTAGTGTTCTATTAATTGATGTTGGAGATTAGGAAAAGAGAGTGGTGACTTCAAGATTTCTAGTTCGTATAATTGGTTGGATATGGTGCTATGAAATGAGACTAAAAAGTAATAATGCATGAGAAGCAGGCTTGGTGGGAGAAAAATGAGATAGAAAGATTGAAGATAAAAGTGAATGGCCTCATTGTCTCAGGTGAAGATGAATGGGGTTAGATAATATACATAATACATGGACACTACCTGAAGCTCAGGAGGTAGGTCTAAACTGAGCTTTAGATTTGAGATTGATTAGGACCCAGATGGTATTTTTATACCTGGATTGCATCTCTAGCAATGCAGTGTAGCCTGGGAGGAAGGCTTAAGAAATAGATGGAGGAACAACAACTGTGGAAGTAGGCAGGGAAGAAATAACTGAAGATTAAAAAAAAATCAGAAACATACTTTTCCTTTGATTTCAACAGCCCTCTTTTCTTTTAGTTCCCAAAGCATTTGACAATTTTTGGTGGGGGGCAGGGGAGGAGGTAGGAGTTTCCTTCTATCTCCCTCATTCTTCAGTTATAATCTGGTTAGATTAAAGGAAATTTATTGGGCCATGTTTACTGGTGGATGGATTTGCTATTACAAATTGATGTAGTGTGATACCAAGATCTCGTTCTTCTTCCCATTGCCTTTGAGAGATGTAATTGGTAAGCTGCACTGCGGCCCTCTTGAAAGTGTCTCTTGAAAGTGTCTCTTTTCTTACAAACCCTAAATTCTCATCACTTCTCATGAGTAGTTGGAGAATTAAGAATGTGAGATGGTAGTCTTGTAGGGGCTTTGAGCGTCAGATACATTCTCTAAACCAGCATTAGTAGAGAATACTGTACTGGAGTATTGGGCCCTAGCCCAGCTAATTCTAAAGTGATAATGCATCCATTTATCTTTGTCCCTTGTATGTATTGCTTCCTTAGTCCCAAGAGACAGAAGAAACTGTCAGGTAAAGGTAGAATTCAGGGATTCCTACCTTTCCTTCCTCCACTTCAACACTCCTCTGCGGCACTTGTTACTTTATATCTTATATTTTTATATATTTATATTTAAATATATCTATATTATGGTTTATATTTTGGTTATTTCTACTTATCTCTTATACCCTTTGTTGTACCCTGGGCTCTTTGAAATTTCATTCTGATAATGAGGAAAGGCATTTTTATTTTTAACAAAAGATGAGATTCTTAAATAGTTTTAGAGATTATGCTAACCTGCATCATTCTAAGTTAAAGGCAAAAAAATGAGGTATAGAAACATGATTTGGCAGAATTTTGTATGATGTCTACCATTATAATTTGAAGAAAGGATCATATGCAAAAACCAAGATTTGTAATACTGCTATATACACTTTATCCTCATAATTCAGGGCCTTACTCTATGTTTCATAATCAAATTATTTTATCTATCCTTCTGCAGTAAAGTATGTGGGCTTCCCTGGGGTCATGTCAGTAGGTGCACACAATATTATGATATTTGGGGGTCTATATTTCAGTGTCATGAGTGAGAGGTGTCATGATTTTGATGTTCATTGGGTAGATAAGGATGAGAAAGCCTAATTCCCTATGTAGTATATGCAATATACTTCTCCCCTTTAACACGTATACCGAGAACTTCTGTTCTTTGACTCCTTAAGATGTCATTTTTTTTATACTTAAGATTCTCATTCACTTACTCTGAGCACCCTAGTTTCTTGGCTGACTGGTGCATGCACGATAGCTTGGTGCCCTTATTTTATTATTTGCTCAGAGGGTCCTTTCCAATAGTAAGGAAGTCATTTAGATCTGTGTATGTGTATTTTATGTAATCAAATAATATTTTTGAATATGACTAGGTACAAATGATTTCAATTTCCTTAAAAGATGAATTTGAATCACTGGTGCTATGAGCCTAAAATTGAATATAAAGACTCTAAACTCTGGAATGAACATAGCCAACAGTGTTGTCTCAAACTAACCCGGTTATTTTCTGTTTATACATAGGAACTTCTTAAGGCTGAAGGATTCACTTAAATTTTTCAGTTCTAATCTAATGGATTTTTAGAAGGGCAGTTGGGTATTATGGTGATATTAAAATTTAGAGGTCCTCAACTTATCAATACTTATTATTAAATATAGGATGAGATTTCTATCTTCAAGGAGTTTATAATTGAGTTGAAGAGAAAGTGACAAGTTAAAGGGGCTAACAATACAAAACTCAGGTACATGAAATGTCAAAAGGCAGTGAGTCAGTGAACATGGGAGAGCTAATATCACTTTGTGGTCCTGATTTCAATTTTTTCTAGATGCATACCCAGAAATGAAATTGCTGGATCATATGGTAGTTCTATTTTTAATTTTTTGAGAGACTTCCATACTATTTTCCATACAGTGTGATTTCTTTTGCATTCCCACCAATAGTATAAAAGGGTTTGGATTTCTCCATATCCTCACGAATATTTGCCTTTTTTAAATAGTAGCTATCCACAAACACTATTTACAATAGCCAAGGTATGGTAACAATCTATATGTCCATCAACAGATGAATGGATAATGAAAAGTGGTATACACATACATTGGAATACTATTCAGGCTTCAACAAGAAGAAATTGTGTAATATGTCTCAACATGGAGGAGACTTGAGAGTATGAAGCTAAGTGAGATTAACCAGTCTCAGAAAGACATATATTGCATAATTCCACTTATTAGAATTATAAAAAATAGTCAAATTCAAAGAATCAAAGACTGGAATGGTCATTGCCTGTGGTGAGGAAAGAGGAAATGAAAAGTAACTAGCAATGGACATAAAATTCCACTTAAGCAAGATGAAGAAGTTCTGGAAATCTGCTGTACCAGGTTGTTGACAACAATGTATCATATACTTGAAACTTAAGACTGTAGGTCTTATGTTCAGTGTTCTTTCCACAAAAAAGGGCAGTGAACTAAACTTTAGAATGAAGTTTAAATTTATCTTAATAAAATATTCCCTTGACCTCTTATAATTCTGCAAATGTCCCTGGTTCCTATTAAAAGCCAAGGAAATGGAGCTATTGCGAGTACTTGGTCCATTTTGTAAGGTGTGAATAACTTCTGAAAATTTAAGAGAGAAGAGCTTTATCAATGAAGTTGGACGAAATGCATTATATCATATCATGGCCATCAGAGTTCCATTTCTCCCGAGTCACTCAGGTATGGCCACAGAGCCAAGGCTTGGATATTGCTGTCTTGTTTTCGGCACAAATGCTGGCAATCACAGAAGGAAAAACAAATTATTTTATTTTTTGATGTTGCTGATTCTGGTCCAGGTCCCAATCTGAAAACTAAATCTAGAAATGACCTGGAAGTTCCCATCATGTTGATGACTGCCTTTTATCAAATTCCATTTTCCCAGATTTCTTGGCAAAAGCATATTTTCCCTAGTAGAAACCCAACGTTTTCATCTTCTCATATCCTCTGTTCTGAACTGCCTTTCACTTCCCCTCTTGGCTCAGTGCAAATGCTAATAGCCTTGAACTTTGTTGGGGGTGGGGTGCTGATGTGCTCTTTTTCTCTTCTGTCAGGTTCCTCTTAGAAAACAACACTAAGTGGATTTCTCTTTTCTTTCTTTGCATTTGTTATTTAATTTGGCAAGTACTTTTCAATCTTTTCTCCTCCTGTGTTCAGAAGACAATAAAAATTGTATGCAGTTGCAGAAATGTTATCTTATACCTTTAGTAATTTTCCCTTCCATTCATATAAGTCTTCTGATAGTCTTATAGTGAATATTCAACAGGACACATAAGTCTGGATATTCCATTTTATTAGAAAGGCTGTGTATATGGGCTATTTCCCCTTAATTAGACTAATTTGTTTACTATATATATGTTATCTCCCCTAGGGCCCCTGCCATTTAAAAAAAATTTTTTTTTAATTTATTGCTCTTTGTTTTGTTGTATTTTTCAGGGCTCAAAAAACAAAATAAAATCATAATTCTTCCTGTCTCTACAAATGGTATTTTGGTATGCTAAAATTATGGCAAACTTTCTATTAGAAGTCTCATTTTTTTATATTCATCCCATCCACTAACAATGAGCACATCTCAGTTACAATAATTGTATTAAATGTTTAACATTACAAAGCACTGAGACAGCATTTCAAAGCTGACTCTCTTGATCTGTCAGCCACAGAGGGATTCTCTTGAGCACAGCTTACTATAAGGAAGGAATATTTTCATTGCTAAGAGGACATGTGAAAGAAAATTAACATTTGTTGATCACATAATATGTAATAGACACTATGCTAGGTATTTTTTTCTGTTATTTTTATTATAGCTTCACAAAATGGGAATTCTTGTACTCAATGTATAAACATGGCTCAGAAGTAAAGTACCTCAGCCAAAGACACATGACCAGAAGGTGAACAAAGTGGGGTTAAGCGAAGTCTATCGGCTCTGTAGTCTATGTACTTTCCTCAACATGTTCTACTCCCTTCTGGCATTATGGCGGTGTGAAAAGCACTGGACTAGAAAGAAAAATCTTGCATCTAAATCCTCTATAACAGATGTGGATCCATAGCAGACTGACTTCTGGGCCACACGCTCCCAATTTGGTGAGTGAGAATAAAATTCCTCCCAAGTTGATTGTGAGAATTAAATAAGATTTGTACATACAATCCTTTGTAGAAAATAATTAGTACTACTGTGTATTCACTGTATGGTAGGCAGTCTACCAAATAATGTATCAATAAATGTACTCATTATATAAAAAACCCATGTGGTTTTTGTTAGTTTTGTACTTTTTTTTAGAAAAAGCAAATGATGGGCAATGGGTAAAAGGGGCAGAAGGAAAGGGAGAGAGAAAATCTTCAGCAGGCTCCATGCCCAGTACAGAACCTGACATGGAATTCAATCTCCCAACCCTGAGATCATACCCTGAGTTGAAATCAAAAGTCAGTCACCTTAAGCATCTGCCTTCAGCTTAGGTCATGATCCTAAGGTCCTGGGATCAGGGCTCCACATAGGGTCCTCTGTCTGACAGAGAGTCTGCTTCTTCCTCTGCCTCCTTCCACTTCTAATGCATTCTCTCTCTCTCTCTGTCTCTCTCTCTCTCCCTCTTAAAAAAATAAATAAATAAAATCTTTTAAAAAAAGAGTTGATCACTTAACCAACTGAGCCACCCAGGTGCCTCTCATCTGCTTATTTTTATCCCCTTTTATGTAAGGAAACTAAAGCACAGATAAGCTAAATAACTAGTCCAAGTTCATGTGAAGATGAAGATGAAGAACCTGAATTTGTACCCAGAAAATCAGGACTCAGAATGCATGATCTTAACCACCACTGCATATCATGCTATAAAATTAGGGCTTGTGGGATGTCTGGACTGAGCCTAGACAAGATTCCTTGTCTCTCTCTTTCTCCCTTCTCCCCCTCCCCCCGCTCATGCATGCTCTCTCTCTTTTTTTAAATAAATAAAATATTTTAAAAAAATAAAATTAAGGGTTAGTATGATAATTTTAGACTTCAAAATAAATATCAAAATGATACAAACAATTAGTTGAGATCAGTGTCAGCTAGTAGCTTTAGAGAAGCGGAACTGGAACTATTCATCATTCCAATATCAAAAATGGACCATAGGTGTTATTTTAAAGAAGGTCTATCTAGTCCACTACCATAGCAGGTTGAAGCTAGGCAGTCCTTGTGATTCCACTAGCCATGTTCAGATTACCTACAGTAATCTACTCTTACCGAAGACACTCCGGAGTTTCAGTGACATGTCCACTGAAGAAGGACTTGAAGGATCCCGAAGGGTAATGTTCTCTTAGAGAAGTAAGTTTACATTCGTAATAAGTATATGTAAGTATATATGTTCATAATACAAACGTAAAAAGAGAAAACTGTTTTTGAAGACTTATGTTAACAAGACCCAGAATTTAGTACATACTTTTATACCAGTATGCTTCTACTCCCAAACCTGACCTCTTAACTATGATAAACATTAATACTCTGTATATCTTTTTTTTTTTTAAGATTTTATTTATTTATTTGACAGAGAGAAACACAGCGAGAGAGGGAACACAAGCGGAGGGACTGAAAGAGGGAGAAGCAGGCTTCCTGCCGAGCAGGAATCCTGATGTGGGACTTGATCCCGTGTCTCCAGGATCATGACCTGAGCCGAAAACAGCTGCTTAACCAACTGAGCCACCCAGGCACCCCCTTAGAATACTTCTTAATGTCACCCTGGGACACCACTACTAATTTCCACTCTACTTTCCATCATTTCCTTTCTTCTGCATGTTTCAGGTTTTGTTCCCTCTTCTTTTTCCCCAGTGTCTTAAGGTGAAAGTTTAAGTTACTGACTTTGGATCTTTCTTCCTTTTAAACATAGGCCTTTGCAAGTATAAATTCCCTTAGGAGCCCTGTTGGTTTTTGTTTTTGTTTTTGTTTTTGTTTTTGTTTAAGATTTTATTTATTTATTTGACAGAGAGAGATCACAAGTATGTAGAGAGGCAGGCAGAGAGAGAGGAGGGGCAGGCTCCCCACGGAGCAGAGAGCCTGATGAGGGCCTCGATCCCAGGACCCCGAGATAATGACCTGAGCCCAAGGCACAGGTTTTAACCCACTGAGCCACCCAGGTGCCCTAGAAGCGCTGTTTTAACTGCATCTTGCTAGTTTTGGGATGTTGCATCTTTGTTTTCATTTATCTCAAAGTATTTTTAAGTTCCATTTGGATTTCTTTAATCCAATGGTTATCTAGGAGTATGTTGTTTAGTTTTCATCTATTTCTGTGCTTTGAAAATTTCTGTTATTAATTTTTAATTTTATTCTACTGTGGTCCAAGAACATATCTTGTGTTATTTCTGTACCTTTAAATTGATCAAAGTTCGTTTTATGGCCTAGCATATCATCTATCTTGGAGAATGTTGTATGTGAGAAGAACGTACATTCTACTGTTGTTAGGTGCTGTGTTCTATAAGTGTCTATTAGCCTTAATTGGTTTACTGTTATTCAGGTCTTCTATTTCCTTGCTGAACTTCTCCTTAGTTGTTCTATCCTTAGAACGCATTAATTCTGGAGGCTGGGAAATTCAAGATCAAGATGTCAGGAAGGTAAGTTTCATTCTGAAGTTTCTTCTATTGGTTGGGAGGTGGCCATCACATTGCTGTGTGCTCACATGACATGTGTGCGAAGAGAGAGATCTTTTCCTTTTCTTACAAGGACACTAATTCCACTCTGAGGACCCACCCTCGTGAACTCATTTGATCCTAATTATCTCCTAAAAGCCCATTTCCAAACACTCTCACCGTGGAGATTAGGACTTCACCATGAAATCTGAGAGGACACAATTTACTCCCCTTGGTCCATGACACCCCTCCTGGTTTTCCCAAACTCTAAGCATTTCAGAGAGTCTTGTCTGACCACTCCATTTGTTTTAGAGACCTTCCTTTGTTCACATAGTATACTGTCCATGCTTCTATCACAGAACTGAGCACACTGAAATATTACTGCCCAACTGACGTGGCTTCCTTAAGGTGGAATCTGGCTTTATTCATCTGTGTATCCCAAGGGCCTAGCATTGTACCTGTCATAGAACAGAAGTTCAATAAATATTTGTTAAGTGGATAAATTAGTTTTGAGTAACCTATTCTCTATTACTAGAAATGTCTCCTTTATTTTAAAATAGTAACAGTATATTTGGAAAAGAACTAGCTAAATGTTAAGAACATACATCTATAGTCCATAAACATATTCAGAGGGAAGAAAACATTTTAAGTTGATTTAAGTTTCCTGATGACAGCTTTGATTCTAGGAATCCATAGCTCCGTACTGTAAATGCCACCTTACATTAAGGAGCAGAGAGCTGCTTGTGGCTATAGAGATGCCTTCTGTGTATGCAAATGCTGACATGTATGACTAATGTAGGCACCCTCTCTATTGAGTTAAAAAAAAAAGGATTCTCACCTGAATTTTTTCAATGCAAATAGAAGCATAAATAAAGATTTATGTAGAAGTTGCAGATAGCTGAAACAGAATGAATGTGTAAAAGAGGTCAGATGAGAACAAAAAAGTCCATGCTGGAAGTTTGTCTCCATAAAAACCTTAGTATTTCTGTGGTTAGTGTTTGTTTTGTGTTATTATGTCATATTTATTATTTATATAGATCTTCCTTGACTTACAACAAGGTAATCATCCCAATAAACCCATCTTCAAAAAGTATAGTAAGTCAAAAATGCATTTAATACACCCAACCTACCAAACATCAGAGCTTAGCTTATCGTATCTTAAAATTGATTAGAGCACTTATATTAGCTTTCGGTTGGGCAAAATCATCTAACAAAACCTACTTTTTTTAACAAAGTGTTGAATCCTGAAAGTGAAACACAGAATAATTTCATTGGTATGGAATGGTTGTTAAGTGTTTTGTTTTGTTTGTTCACTGTTGAGATTGTATGGCTGTGGGCTGCGGCTCCCTGCTGCTCGCTACCTAGTGTAATGAGAGGGGGCTGTCCTGTGTATCACCAGACTAGGAAAAATCAAAAGTCAAAGTGCCGTTTGTCTTGAATATATATTGTTTTCACACCATCGTAAAGTCAGAACATCTTAAGCTGAACCACTGTGAGTTGTGGACGATCTGAATACTCCAAGTACTTAAGCATTTCATATGCTTTATTTCATTTAACCCACATAACAGCCCTAGGAGGTAAACTAGTTATATTTGAGTTCATGCTCTGTTTTTGTTTACGTTCTGAATTTTTCTTTCATGGGCTCTAATCAGGATTTGGGGGGCAGGTTCTTAGATAAATTTGCTAACATGCTAAGCCATACTAGGTCAGGCATCCCAATTATAAATATGATTGTTATCCCCCTTTTACTTTCCTACAAACAAATGAGCATTTGTGCATTTGCTATTTTGAGCTGGTAGAACTTTTCATTAAGGTTAAATGTTGTTCACTGAAAACCTTTCCATGGACTGTTAATCATTTGAATCTTGCTATTCTTTTTACTTCCTCTTGTGTTTGTGGTTAATTGAGGAGTCACAATGAATCCCAAGAGTAAGCAATTATGACTGGCCAAGGCTAAAAGCTCTTTGAGGAAATGCCAGGTGCCATGAACCACAACCAAGGCAACTGATCTGAGCCCAGTCCCAACCCAAGGACCCATGGAGGAATGGCTCTGTATTGGAACTCCTCTAGGCTTAGGAAACTCTGAACTCCTTGGCCTTAGCTTATGAAGACTCAGAGGAAGGCAACTATACTGTTACCGGAGGAAACAATGCCCCCGGGAGTCCCTTCTTTATTCCTCTATACATCTAAATGGTAACAAGAAGAAGCTGAAAGTCTCCTGCACCCTTTTCCCGCATTTTATCAAGAATTGTTCTTGTTCACCCTTGGTGAAAACCTCTCTCTCATTGAGCCTTGCAGAAATACTCCATAAATATTCTTGTATTAGAATATTCTAAAACACAAACTTTTAGCTCCTGGAGTCACTCAACTTTGTAAAAGATCATTAGATTTAGTAGGATAAAAATAGCCTTATGTGTTTGCAGTCAGTGGTTTTGACAATGACTGTACTTAATTATCAGATTATGTTGTGTAGGTTATAGAGTTTCAAACTTAGATACACGTGCTTTAGATAATAAAAGATGGATTTTCACTGGGGATTTTTTTTCTCAGAGTAACTATAAACTACTTTAAATTTAAAGTTTATACTTGGAGATACTAAAATAAATTAGGGTACAGTATTTTACTCAGTTTACATTTAGTTTCAGGATTCTTGCATTCTATAAAATGTATTCCAAGACTTTCTAAAAGACAAAATAGACACTCTTTAAGCAGTTTACAAGATACAGATCTTTATCTCCTACAAAGGAAAGGAAACAAGAAAGCTGTAAATAATAAGTTCTGAATAGGAATGACATAAACTGCCTAATCAATGTCTTCCAGAACTGGCAAGTGACACCTCTTTGTTTTTTGCAAATAAAAACCTTCTTACCATCACAATATAAACCATTATCTCTGCAGGCAAGGTATATTTAGAAACGTACAAAATGTACATTTCCTGCCAGCCTCTAGATCAGTAGGTGGAGATCTAAAGTCATGCAAATATTACAGTAAATGCAGGCAACCAATTTCTAATTATTCCATATCAGCAGATTTGTGAGGAATATAATTTATTAAAAAAGAACAGTTTATGATCAGCAGACCTTGGTTATGACTGTTTAGGAATTCAGTGCATTTTGATCTAATCACAAAATCAAAATATTCATGAAACACAATGATATCTCCCCAAAGCAGCCGGGCAGCCATTAATTTTGAAATTCGGGTAATTTATTAACACTTATCTGAAGCTGTAAAAGCTTACCTCTGTGTTTGTAATATGGGGAAAAGTGAAAGCAGTTTTAAAACTGATTCCTAATGATTTATAATGGTTTGCTGTAATTTGAGCCAGAAATTCAATTAAAATGTATGTCTAGTTTTGTTTCAAGATCTTTAGTTAAAAATTCTATTAAAATTCTATTTCCTTCTTGCATTAAATGTATCTGTTATCTGCATATACAAGAAATATAAGAAAATTCTATCATTTATTCCACGGTCTCCATAAATGCTTTAAAAAAGCATTCATTTTTATTTCATAATTCTGCTAAGGTAGCATTCGGAATGTATATATGGTAGAGGAAGAATTACTGCATGTGCTATTTTCTCAGTAAGCAAAGAAATCTAACACTGAATACTTTAGGGACAAGTCAAGTGATATTGGCCACTTTAACTAGAGGAAAACAAATAAAAGAAAACAGACATTTTTGGCTCCAAATTATTCACCTACTATATTGTCTCTGAAACAATTAAAAAATATATAACCTTCCAAAGAAAAGTGTAGGGGCTGGGATGAGGTATGGGGAAGACTGTTCAACTTCCCTGAAGCCAATGAAAATGGATGAAAACTTTGAAAAAATTATCCTAAGGTATAAGTTTCTTTCAATTGTTTAAAAAAAACAAGATGAGTTTAATGAGTTAATTGAAGGTGAACTTGATTGGTTTTTTGTTTCTGATATTTTCCTGAACTCTGTGAAACCATGTAATAATTACCAGAAACAAATATTGAAAAAGCTGGCTTGTGTCTTAATTTTGTGGTACCAAAAGTCTATAAGTAGAAATAGAAATAAAGCTATAAGTTATTGAACATTTACTATAGGGATATATGGACGGCTTGCATGGTCTTCTAAATAGTTCAGTCTCTTCAATGATACATGCACCACATGTAGTATATACAAATATTGTTATTCACATTTCACTCAAATGGTAGCAGAGGCACAAAGTTTCATAGAACTGATAAATGGCTAGGATTTGAATCTAGAAGGATTTTGACTAATCTCCTTTTCAACTTGGTCGTGTAGTCGGTTGGAGGGTGGATGGAGGTCACTTCTCACTTTATAAAGCCCTGAGTCAGGCTAAAGTGAGCTAACTCTGAGTTGGTAAACTGTGAGAAAGGAGAAGATTTAGTAAATAAAAGATGAGAAGAAATGGAATGGCATTTTCCTTGGTGTATCTCTTGTATTTGGATAATGACAAGATTGGGGCCCCACTTGTCTTCCTTCTCATGGTGAGCTGGGAATCCTGCAGGGTGTGGAGCTTGAGAGATGGAGAACTGAGTGTCAAAATGCCAGAACACAAAGTAAACAGTAGAAAACTTGGTCAGTCAGCCAAATGAGTACAAAGGAAAAAGAGAAAGAGAGAAAGAGAGAAAACAACAACAAAAAAAGAAAGCAAGCAAGAAAGCAAACCAAGTTTTAACATTCAATGAGCCTGAGACAGAAGGAAGCCTAAGGATGAGTTGTAGCAAAGACAAAGGAAGGGACATAGTTCTGGAGTAATTCCCTGTGGAGATGGCTTTTAATATTACTTTGAAAGTCGCTTCTGTGGATGAGCTGAGTTTCTATAAAGGGACAGAAACCAGTAAAGTGTGTAACTTATGTGACCTCTCTCTTAGAATTGCACTGTGATTTCCCTGTGTTGACCTGTTGAAAGGTACCAATGGCCAGTGAATTTCTATTTTATACTCCTAAGTGGGCCAGGGTCTGACAGCAGAAGAGCAGCTCTCCCTTACACATTCTAGGGACAGGGCAGGGTTTTCCTGGATGAGGCTTGTTGATAAATGATTGAACTCAGAGCAAGTGCCGTGCTGTAATTGCTGTGATCGTGCATATCAATAGAAACAGGCTCGGGGCTGAAGTGGGGGGGGACAGTTGCAGATGGGTTGTGTACCGATGGAGGAATTTTTCTTAAAATCAGTATGCTCCAGGAGTCTATCGGACAACAATGGCTAGGTAGACATGAATTTCAAATGCATTACACATTACCTAGATCAGGGCTGCCAATGGGGTCCACGGTCTGAGGGAGTGGATGTATTAGAGCTAATGAAAATGGAAATAGAAGGAGCAGGAGTCAAAGTACCACACTACCAGGGGGTGCTCATGATTGTGGGAGGAGGTATTCAGAGATGACTTATAACATGATAGTATTGGGAGATATTCTGGAAGCAGCATTGCCTTGGGTTGGCTAGACCTAGGTCCTTGACATCTGAGCCATTTCCTGTCATTGGTGTGTGTACTAACAGTATCTATACAGCTTGTTAAAAGGTTTGCATGAGCCAGATTGGCCAGCCAAGATGTCACAGTGGCATAACCACGTTCTCTAGATTCCATTTTTCCTGGTGTGTTTATATAGAATTGACTGTTTTTCTCAAATAGGTCCCTTGGCATTCTGTATGTCCTAGGGCCATCCTGGCCATACTTCCCAGGTCTGGGAAGTCTTAAATTTGGAGAATGTGAGTCTGAGTGCTAGATTAATTGTCCAGTTATATTCCTGATGAGGGTAAGTTTTAGACGTGTTAGAAAATATCTCCTATTAGGCAAAGTACTTGACCTATGCTGGCATGAGAACAACTGATAGGGAGGCTCTGCAAGGTGTAGTCATCTCTCATAATAGAATTCCGATGTCGGGTGGGTGGTGTGTGTTTCTTGGGAGGTGGCCAGGTCATGAGCCTTTGCTCATGTTCAAAATGGGTACAATTGCCTCTTGTACTGAAGCATAGTCACAGCTCCCTCAGTAGGTCCCCTGATGGGGCCATGCCAAGAATATATAATAAGCAGAAATGGAGTACATGGTGGTTAGGGAGCAAGATAGCAGTTGTGGAAGAATTACAAACAAAAGCACAGGTTAAGATGTCCATGAGCAGCACAGAGGGCTATGAGACAGCCATGGCTCCTCATGCCTTTCTATTGCCCGTTGCCTGGGAATTTAATGACAATCCTTACACCAGAAACATAGGGCTTTTCTGAGCACTTTGCCTTTTTGTTTGCAATGATTTTTTTTCTATTAACTAATTTTTTTTCCTATAACCTGTAAATAAGGGTGATTTTTCTGTAAGGCAGTTGGCATTTGAAAGGAATACCTCTAAAGGCTATTTAACGAAGAATGTAGCTGACAAAAGGGGTGCATGGTAGGGGTTACATTGCCAAGGGTTACATAGACAAGACAAAATCAAATGGCCTTGACATAAAGGATTACTGATGTTTAGTGAATAGCAATAATGCTGCACTGAAGAATTGGGATGGGACATGAGATCATTTGATTCCATTTACAAAAATCTAATAGACATTAGAGTTCTAGGGCAATTAAAAATGACATAAGTACACTAACAAATATTGGGATATATTTAGGGTTTTCTGAATCCAAAATATAACATGAAATTTGAACCAACTTGTTAAAAATCAGAACAATTTTTTTCAGGATTCATTGTCATAGTAAGTTAATGCATAAATACTGCTTTGGTTGATATTAACTTACTTGTTCATTTTTAAAATTCACCAATGTTACTTCAAAGCAATTTCATTATTCCATTCCCATCAAACTTCTTGAAAAATATTTTACATTGATGCTTTTACTTCCTCTGTGTTGGCTTCCACTCCGCTGTAGTCTGGTTTAAGCTCCCCCTACTCTAATGCAACAGTTTTCAGTAGGTTCTCTAATAATCTTTTCATTGCCAGTTGTTATGGCTTTTTTTTCCCTTAAGATTTTATTTATTTATTTGACAGAGAGAAACACAGCTAGAGGGGGAACACAAGCAGGGGGAGTGAGAGAGGGAGAAGCAGGTTTCCCACTGAGCAGGAAGCCAGATGCAACCCCAGGACTCCTGGATCATGATCTGAGCCAAAGACAGATGCTTAACAACTGAGCCACCCAGGCGCCCCAGGCTTTTTTTTTTTTTTTTTTTAAGATTTTATTTATTTTTGTGACAGAGAGACACAGAGAGAGCACAAGTAGACCGAGCAGCAAGCAGAGTGAGAGGGAGAAGCAGGCTCTCCGCTGAGCTGGGAGACTGTGTGGAGCTCAATCCCAGAACCCTGGGATCATCATAATCTGAGCCAAAGGCAGACGCTTAACCAACTGAGCCACCCAGGCACCCCATATGGCTTGTTTTTACCCATAAGCTTTCTTGATTTTTGTGGGGGCATATCTTTCTGTCAGTCAATCACTGCCTATCATTCTCCTTTCTTTTCAGTTTATAACGAAATTCGGCTTCTCCTTAAGCATTCTTCTCTCTTCCTTTCCAGTTCCATTTTGTGGATTCTTAGGATTATGTCTTTGATTTCTCTCCAGGAATGGAACTCAGGTCTCTGGTCTCTTGAGTCAGAATTTTTTCTAGATTAGCGGTCTACCCCAGGACAGTGTAAGGGCAAGTGGATTCTGTAGCCTACCATTGTCTTCTGCTCCCCAGCGTGACAGCCAGTAGGTGTTTCCTCCAGCTAAATATTCTTATATATCCTGCAACTATCCTCCAGAAAGACTACATGATCTCTTTGAGCATTAACAGTAATTCATACTTTCTGTGTTATCCAAACCTACTCTTCTATTCACAGAACCACTTGTTCTGCTGAAGCCAAAAACTAGACATGTCTTCACTTACGTCATCTTGGTCAAATATATACAGTTTGGTACCCATTAATTTTTTAATCTTCCTACTGTTGCTTTCTTGTAGTTTGTTATTTCTTTCTTGTAGTTTCCTGTAGTCTTGTAGTTTTCCTTATTTTATCTAAATTTCAAGGTAATAAATGCTGCTAAGATTTTACTGATTTATCCATTCATCCATTCACTTATTCATTTATTCCTTCTTCAACAATTGCTCTCTCTCTCTCTCTCTCTTTTTTTTAGCATTGAACTACTTTGTTTTGAAAGAAGCTTAAGAGGTTGACCCCCCCAAGGGTTTTGTATATAAGAAAGTACATAAGAAAGTTTTGTACACAGAAAGTTAATCTGTGTCTGGGCTACTGAGCATCCCTTTATAATTTGAGAGAAATTTTGCCAGGAATTACTTCTTATTCATCATTGTGTGGTCTGGGATCTGTTCCTGGTTTATGGGGATATACATACCTTGGTGGACTTTGACATAAAGTATTTTTCCATGTGGTCTGGGATCTGTTCCTGGTTTATGGGGATATACATACCTTGGTGGACTTTGACATAAAGTATTTTTCCATGTGTGGGGCACCTGGGTGGCTTAGTCTGTTAAGCATCTCCCTTTTGCTCAGGTCATGATGTCAGTGTCCTGGGATCGAGCCTCACAATAGACTCCTTGCTCAGCAGGGAGTCTACTTCTCCCTCTTCTTCTGCTTCTGTCCCCTGCTTGTGCTCTCTCAAAAACAAACAAACAAATAAATAAATATTTAAAAAAGTGTTTTCCCATGTGCTTATTAGCAATTTGATTTTATGTTCATAAAGTGTCTCTAATTTTATGTTCATAATTATCATATTATTGTCTCAACAATTCCTCCCTATAGGTTTGTGGTATTTTCTTTATTGATTTATAAGTTTTTAGTGGAATATTTAGTAGCATATTTAGTAGAATTAAAATTCTGTTGTATTTCTTGCAAATATTTTCTTTGTTTTTTGCCTTCAATTTTGGTAAACTTCTGAAACTTCCAGCTTTAACACTTTAAATCATACCTGTCACTTTCTTTGTGAGCTTTCCCATTACTTAAAATCTATAAAAATCTTTTCTCCAATGACTTAATAAATATTTGCTTACAATTTTTTGGATTTTTTTGATCAGTCTATTCTACATTTAATTCCTAAATCCATCTGGAATTTAATACAAAGTATAAAGTGAAAATGTAATTTTTTTCTTAAATACTTCTCAATTGTTCCAGCACCTTTAAAAAGTAATTTTAAATTGCCTTCCAATTTGTGACATCCATTTTATACCATACTAAACTTTGATATGTTCTTTATTCTGTGTCTGGGCTACTTATTCTCTATTGTTAATTTGTCTATGTAGCCTTATCACTTTTTCAATCATAGCGGCTTTATAATATATTGCATTCTGGGAAGGTTAGTGTCTTCCTTTCTCCATTAAGCTTCTTTTTCAAAACGTCTTTACCCATGTATTACTGTTTATTCTTTCTTTGACAAATATTGGTATCATTTGTGATGTTCTATGTGTTTCTTATGTTTCAAGTTACCCCAAAAAGAAATTTCATTGAGGCCATAAGAAAGGTTTTTGACAATGTATAAGGGTCTTGTAAAAAAAAGCCTTGGGTGAAATAAAAGACACGGATTCTAGCTATGACCTTGAACAAGTTACAGTTTCTTTTAATACCACTTTCTCATTTATAAAGCAAGGGCTTTATTCTACACGATTTTTAAGCTTTCTTTCAACTTGGGCTTTTTTAGATACAGAGTTCTGAAGTTAGAAATTTAAACCATTCATTTATATATTCATTTATTCTCTCATTAAGTCTCTGAACAAATCTGGGGACGATGGTGGTAGGGATGGGATGGAAGGAGGCAAAGAAGATAAACATATGAATACAGTATAATTCTAATCTTCAAGTAATTGATGAGAATGTATTTGTTTATCTCTGCCACTAGAATATAAACTCTAGAAGGATAGAGCTTACACTTGTTTCTTATGCCTGACAAATAGTAAATGCACATAAAGAGGATTTGTTCAAGAAATAAGTCAGAAGAACACCCTCCAAAGTGGCCATGGCCACAATTCCATAGCCTTCTCTCTCTAACTGTCCTTTTCCATGAAAATCTTTCTGTTTTAATCTGCTAACTCAGTTTTCTCTTCTGACCTACACTCTTGGGCTAGCTCCAGAAACACAAGATCAGAAGCTGGATACATGGTGGAATAAGTACCAGGCTCCTACCAGTACCTTAGTAAATTCTACTTGGTGCAATGGGAGTGGGAAGGAGGACTTATCCTAGTCACTACCCAGGATTTGCAGAAGTTTCCTAAGATCACTCAATTTCCTACTTCTAATCTTTCTTCATTTTAATCCTATTTCTGATCCTTTCTGATCTTGTTTCTTCTGAGGTTCATTGGAGTTGGTTTTCATACTTGTATAGACCACAGCTTTTTCTAGCTGACTCTGAATGTCTGTCAGTCCAGCTGTAGCTATCCAAGACTATCTAGTGTAGAAACCCTTAGCCAGCTGAATTTTAATCTTTCCCATTCCACGAGTACTTACCTAGAGCATGCCCTTTACCCTGTAAAGAACTGACTGTTCAGAATCACCTGATGCCCTAGAAAAACTTCCAAACTGAAAAGAACGTGGTGCTACTGAGAAAGCATTAGGAGACTATGGTTTTTCTTTTTTTCCTCAATATTAATTGTGGTTAAATCCATGTAGTATAAAATTTGCCATGCGAACAGTTTTTAGGTGAAAATTCAGTGATACTAAGTACTTCCATGTTTTTATACAGCCATTATCACCATCCATCTTCAGAACTGTTTGCATTTTATAAAACTGGAACTCTAGGGCCAATAAACAAAAGTTCCCTATTCCTCTCTCTTCACCATGGCAGCCGTCATTCTACTTTCTGTCTCTATGAATTTGAATACTTAGTATACCTCATAAAAATGGTCCTACACAGTATTTTCTTTTGGTATAACTGGCTTATTTCACTCAGCATAATGTTCTTGAGGTTCATCCATGCTGTAGCATAGGTCAGAATTCCCTTTATTTTTTAAGGCTGAATAACATTCCACTGTGTATATAGACCACATTTTGCTTACCTGCCCATCAATTGCTGGACTTGGGTTGCTTCCATGGTCTGGCTATTGTGAACAATGTTGCTAGACACCTGGTTGTACAAATATCTCTTCACAAACCCTCCTTCAGTTCTTTTGTGAATATACCAAATTGCTGAGTGATATGGTAATTTTAGTTTTATTTTTTTATTTTAATTTTTTTTAGTTTTAATTTTTTGAGAAATAATGATACTGTTTTCAATAGCAATGATACCATTTCATATATTCCCCCCAATAGTGCAAAGGACTCCAATTTTTCCACATCCTTCCAACACTTGTGTTTGTTGCTGTTTTCATAGTAGCCATTGGAATGGGTGTGAAGTGGTATCTCATTCTGGGTTTGATTGGTATTTTCCTAGTGATCAGTGATGTTGAGCATCTTTTCATGTATTTCTTGGTCATTTGCACATCTTCTTTGGATAAATGTTTATTTAAATCCTTTGCCCATAGGCGTCTATGTTTTAAAAACTTGTATCAAATCCCTTTTCACTTTTTTCAACCTTTCCAAGATCCACCTTTCCTTCAATGAACAATTAATTTTTACCTCTTCTATGAAGATCTCCCTGATTTCCCTAAGTGGAATTAATGGCTGCCTTTTCTAATTTTTATCTGTAACTTGCATAACCTCTTAAAACATTTCTTCCAGTAACTCATAATCATTCAATCAACAAATATGCTCCCATCTGAACATGAGACCACAGCAACCATGTTTTATTAATCTTTGCACACATATTATTTATTACTACATCTGGTTTACATGGTAGGTGCTCAATGAATTTCTCTTGAGTGGAGAGGTCAGTATATTAATTATCTACTTTTAAAAGAAAATGCTTCTTTTTTTAAAGATTTTATTTGTTTATTTGACAGAGAAAAATACAGCTAGAGAGGGAACAAAAGCAGGGGGACCGAGAGAGGGAGAAGCAGGCTTCCTGCCGAGCAGGGAGCCTGATGTGGGGCTTGGTCCCAGGTCTCCGGGATCATGACCTGAGCCGAAGGCAGTCGCTTAACCAACTGAGCCACCCAGGCACCCCAAAAATGTTTCTTTTAATAGACAACTGAGTAGTTCAATTATGGCTTCTTAGGAAATTAACAAATGGTGTCTATTAAGGCCACTTGAATTGTTGTTCTTTACTATCAAAAATGGGTGATGACTAAATGTTTATAGTAGCAATGTCCTCAATAGCCAAATGATGAAAGAACCTAGATGTGTCCATCATCAGATGAATGGATAAAGAAGATATAGTATATATATATATATATACACACACACACAATCGAATACTGTGCAGCCATCAAAAAATAAAATACTGCCATTTGCAATGACATGGATGGAACTAGAGGGTATTATGCTAAGCAAAATAAGTCAATCAGAGAGAGAAAATTATCATATGATCTCTCTGATATGAGGAATTTGAGAGGCAGGGTTCATAGGGGGAAGGGAGGGAAAAACAAGATGGGACCAGGGAGGGAGACAAACCATAAGAGATTGTCAATATCAGGAAATAAACTGAGGGCTGCTGGGGGGTGGGGGAGGGATAGGGTGGCTGGTGATGGACTCTGGAGATGGTGTGTGTTATGGCGAGTGCTGTGAATTGTGTAAGACTGATGAAGCACATACCTGTACCCTTGAAACAAATAACACACTATATGTTAATTAAAAAAATGGGTGGTGATCCTTATTTGACTGAACATTAAAATCATCTTAATTCTTGGGTTTAGCCTCAGAACCTCCAGGTGAGGCCCAGAAACTTCATTTTTATTTATTTATTTATTTGTTTGTTTGTTTGTTTGTTTGTTTTTGTGTCCACTTTATTTATTTATTTATTTTTTAAATTGTTACTAAAATTTTTTTCCAGTGTTTCAAGATTCATTCCCCATTCCCCACACCCAGTGCTCCACGCTTTAGGTGTCCCCAGTACCCACCACCAGGCTCTCCCATCCCTCCACCCCCCTCCCTCCAAGTCCCTCAGTTTGTTTCTGTGTTCAAAGTCTCTGTTGTTTTGTTCCCTCCTTAGATTACCCTAGTTCCCATTTGATTTCCTTCTGCCACTGTCCTCCAGTTTGCCTCTCATGCACTGCAAGTGAGACCATGCGATACTTGACTTTCTCTTCTTGGCTTATTTCACTCAGCATAATCTCTTCCAGTCCAGTCCATGTTGCTACAAAAGTTGGGTATTCATCCTTTCTGACGGAGGCATAGTGTTCCATTGTATATATGTACCACATTTTCTTTATCCATTCATCTGTTGATGGGCACCTTGGCTCTTTCCACAATTTGGCGATTGTGGCCATTGCTGCGATGAACATTGGGGTGCATATGACCCTTCTTTTCACTACATCTGTATCTTTGGGGTAAATGCCCAGTAGTGCAATTGCAGGGTCATAGGGTAGCTCTATCTTTAATTTTTTAAGGACTTTCCACACTGTTTTCCAAAGCGGCTGCACCAGTTTACATTCCCACCAACAGTGTAAGAGGGTTTCCCTTTCTCCGCAGCCTCTCCAACACTTGTTGTTTTCTGTCTTGTTAATTTTGGCCATTCTGACTGGTGTAAGGTGGTATCTTAGAGTGGTTTTGATTTGAATTTCCCTGATAGCTAGTGACGCTGAACATTTTTT
>PITA01009270.1:63217-79002 GCA_004023965.1 Spilogale gracilis | reverse complement strand
AAAATGTAAGCATCTTCTCATGCAAGGACAGAATAAATTATCGGCGGGCTTTTGTTCAAACAAGTCATTATTAGTGAAAAGTCATATTTTCCTCTATCATCGCCAGTGGTTAATTGTCATTCAATCGGGAGCCAAGCTTAGCCAGGTGAGATCTTTGCTGATCATAAGCCCAGTTTTGGGAAATTTGGAACTCTCTCTGCCTTGACTTGCCTCCTTCTCCTGGAGTCCCCTCAGCAGAGCACATGGTATCCATGTTCCCACATGTTCCATGTTCCAATGTGACATCCTGGAGCTTTTGCAAGCTATAGCTCTTGATATTGATTGAGCTAAAAGGGCTTCAGAAGGAGTGTGTGAGTCCCAGGTGAATGATGGATTGTGTCGTCCGTGGAAGGAACACATTGGCTGTGTTAGAAATGGAGGTCTGTGTACGTTCATCCAGCTGCACGGTATAGCCCGTTGTGGTGCCAAATGTCTGTGTGAGAGAGACCGCCACCTTCTTTCTTCCTGCCCTTATATATGCCTGTGCTAGAAAGGTATGTTTTATAGAGTGCACATGGCCTCTACATAGAAAAAAAAAACCACTGCAAAATACAGTAGTCTACCTATATCAGCAGATAGCAGGGGAAAGTTGCATATTGTGTAATGATTGGAAAGGCAGTTGTAAAGCAAACTTTTTGATGCATCTTAAAATGTTCCTGAGGTAGTAAACTCAACAGTCTTTAACCAGGGGGACTATGTCTGACAAATGTGCTGATTTCTGATTTCTGCAGAGGGCACATACTCAAAATAGCCGTCCGTTGGGAGGAGGGAGGTAAACCGTGGTCTCTGTATGATGAGCTTTCTTTCAAGCTGACCGTGGACAGCACCCTAGTGAAATGGGGGTTCGCCTGGGGCAGTGAGGATCATCTTTTATGCCAGTCTGGCTGTTACTGGCTTTATGACATTTCCGCTTGGTATTATAATTTCCTGAAATTTACAATTTAATTAAGGCTACAGAAATTGGTGGAATGACTTTTTAAATGTCAAACAGTTTAATCTTTATAGTTAAAAGAAAAGAAAAACCTGTTTTGTTGGATACACATCAGTGCAAGGGGGATAAGACACCGCAAGAGTTCACCCTGGACAGAAAGTGTGGACAGTGTGCCTCAGTTTCTCTATCTTAGAAATGACCTTCAAATTGTGTCTTTCCATTTAGAGTTCAGGAGACCTGGGAAAAAGAATTGAATCTAAAGCAGGAAGCTCTTCTCATCAGGATGGGTGTGGGGGTAAAGAAAAATATAGGCGCAAATTACATTCTAATGATTTCTAATTGTACTATGTTAGGTTCTACGTTGTCTCTGATAACGTGGCAAAACTAAAATAGAAATAAAATATGCTACCTCTATAGAGACAAAAAACTTGTACTTGGAATAGTGTTTATTGAAATATAATTGATGCACAACAAACTTTCTCTTAAGATTTTATTTATTGGACAGAGAGAGACACAGCGAGAGAGGGAACACAAGCAGGGGGAGTGGGAGAGGGAGAAGCAGACTTCCCACCGAGCAGGGAGCCTGATGTGGGGCTTGGTGTGGGGCTCGATCCCAGGACCCTGGGATCATGACCTGAGCTGAAGGCAGACGCTTAATGACTGAGTCACTCAGGCACCCCTACAACAAACTTTTAGTGGCACAATTTTCTTTTTTCCTCAAAATACCTCAATACCTAGTGTTGTTTCCCGGAAATGGTTTCCCAAATAGCCTTTATAGAATAAAAGGATGTTCTTTCAAGTTGTCAGGCCATGGGGTAAAAAGAAAAATATTCACAATACCTTTTTTCTCTTTCCTTGATGTGTACAATTGAAGGTATTTCTTATTGCAAACTAGTGTTTGCATTTATCATGTGGCATTAGAGCATTTTTCATATTTAGCATAGTAACAAAGGATAACACTCCTTAGCCTTAGGCGTCTGAGAGGAATAAAACCTGAAAATGTTGAGCTTTGTAGAAAATGCCTGAAAATTCAGAATGCTTGATTCTAAGGGTTGAGGTTTATTTTCTGATAGGGTAGAAATGACTTTCACTATGCCATATATGAAAGTCTACACTGGGAAGGCATGGGGTAGAGAAATTTTCCAAAAGGGCATGACAGGGACCCTGTCTTACCAGTCTCTCTATCCCGGTGCTTAGCATGGCCCTCCGCACAGGGCCTGTGCTTCTTCCAGGATTTTTGAGTCAGTTACTGGTCTCTGTTCTATGGTGTTCTTCTGTCTAAAGCACCCCGTTGTTGAACTAATCCTCCAGATTGAACCAAGGGCTTTGTTCTTAGATGCCACCAGGGTCTGATGCCCTTCTAGTGAGGACTGAGCCAGAAAGAACTGGAGGGTAGTTCAAGCCCGGGGAAGCCCCACACAGAGTTTTACACTTTGGGATTGCAAGGGGGTTGGCTGGAATCCTAATATGCTTGAAAGCTCCAAGGAATTCTAACATTATTAAAAGTGAGAATTATAGAAGGATAACATATTTTTAAAAGGTATCCTCAGTGACTCCAGTTTCCTCATTTGGTAGATGGGGGCTTGAAGATGAGGGGGAATGTAGTCCCAGAAAGCACATGCGACTTAGGGCCTGAAGAACGGGAGTTGGAAATCCTGTTTCACAGTGTTGTGCGAATGATTCTCAGGGCCCACATTCCCACCCCTGCCCTTCTGAACGAGAATGGGGGCCAACCTCCTGGCATGGCTCTCTGCATATTGCTTCGCTGCTCACATGGGCTCTTTGCAGATCCATGCTGCACTCTTCTGACCCTGCTCTCTGTCCAGGGAAGCTGTTTCCTATGGATTAAGTCATTCCTGGACCCTCAGGAGTCCATTCAGTTTGGCTCCTGGGATGCCCCAAAGAGAACTGGGGTAGGGAGGACAGTGAGGGCAAGGTGCTTCATCTCTTGTCTTCCTCTGGCTAGTCACCTGATGTTCTCCCTGTACATTTCTCTTTGTCAAAGTATTCCAGTTTGTGTACACTGTTTCCTGTTTGGGCTCTGACTGATACTATATGCTGAGAACAGAGCTTGGCATGTAGTAAGTTTTGGTGCATGGACTCTGTTGCCATTAGTAGTAATAGCAGTATTGTAAGTGATAGGAGGGGTTGTGATGTAGGTGGTGGTGTTGGTATTTTCCAAAGCAAATGACATGCAAAGCTTGTAGGAAGTAACTCCCTTCCATTGTCCTCAACTCTTCCCAGTCTTTGCTCTTTAACTTCCCAGGCTGGTGAGGAAAATGGATGGTTGGCTTCCGACACCTTGCCTTTTGTGGCCAGAATGAAGCAAACTCTCAAGCAGATTCCATCCTATGTCTGGTGCCCTGTGTAGTTTTTAAACCTGCCTTCTGTAGTTAAGAAATACAGCAGTGTAAGGAAAGTCATTGCAAATGTAGTTGAGGGTTATTACTATAGGTAAATCGGTGTCAGTCCACAATACCACTTGTACAAAAGCCCAGAAAGCAAGATGCATAAAGGGAAACAGGAGTCCCTGGTTTTGGCCCTGGATCTGTCTCTGACTTGCAGTGTGATATGGGAGAGTCACTTTGAATGTGTTCTTCAATCCAATATGATGAATAATATTCTTGAAGACTGAACACATCAGAAATGGAAAGTTTCAATAAAAATGAAGTTAATGTACACTGATGGTCTTTAATATTTTTTCTCATTCACTTAGGTAAAAAATTTAAAAGAGAACCACTAAAGAGCCCAACAGGGATTAGTTTATAAAGTTAATCACAATATTTCAGCACAAAGTATGGACTAAATATGTTCCCAATGCTTTGATGAGTTTTCATTGGGTAGCAGTATACCCTTCAAGATATTTTTGGTAAGAGAATTTAGAAAACGGTTACTTAAGAAAATAAAAGGATGTTATTTTCAACAATTTTAATCATTTTGACCTCTGATATATATATACATATCTATAGATATGTGTGTGTTTATATATGTCATCACATGACAGGGTGGTATTCTCAAGATTAATTACAGACAACTTAAAGAAAAACTTTAAAAATTGGCTTGTGCGCATTTAATAAATGGAAGTGGTAAAATCACTAGATATCATCTGATGTCTAGAGTTTGCTAAGAAAACAGTATACCTTAGGAACAGTATTCTCTTTGTTTAATAGTATTTAGTCTGTGGTCATGGGAATGCTATAAATTTGTTGTGTCTGGAAGTCAGCAGGGCATTTTGCTAGGTCTTGATGTTCTGGTGTATGAAATGAAGATGTATGCACTGGATGAAAACTGGATCCATCTGGTCCAGTTATTTTCTCATTATGAAGTTGTGTGAATTACTGTTAGAGGACTCTAAGCGTATGCTGTTTCTACCTTGGCTCTCTCTTGCTCCTTTTCTTTTAAGTTTTTAATTCTTAATTTTAAAATAATTACAGATTCAAAAGAAGTTTCAATGTTACATACAAGGGAGTCCTGTGTATAACCTAGCCTCCTTCAGTGATAAAGTCTTGCATAATCACAGTACATTATTAAAATTAGAACATTAACATTGATTTAATCCACAGAGTTTATTCAGAATTCATCACATTTTAAAAGTTGTTTTGACTGATCTAGGTCTTTTGCATTTTGATGTGAATTTGAAATAACTGTCAATTTCTGTTAAAAAGATTTTCTGGGGAGTGCCTGAGTAGTAGAGTTGGTTAAGCATCCAACTCTTGGTTTCAGCTCAGGTCATGGTCTCAGGGTTGTGGGATAGAGCCCCAAATTAGGCTCTGAGCTCAGCATGGAGTCTGCTTGGGACTCTCCTCTCCCTCTGTCCTCGCCCTCCCCCCCCTGCCCGCTTCCTCTCTCTAAAATTAATAAATAAATCTTTTTTAAAAAAAAAAGCCTTTCTGGAATTTTGATTGGTATCGGGTTGATGAATTGGGGAAAGAGTTGACATCTTATAATATTGTTTTTCTACCCATAAACAAAGCATGCATCTCCATTTATTTCATTATGTCATTCATTTATCTCCACGGTGTTTTCTGCCTTTTACTGTATATGTTTTTTATACTTTTTTGTCAAATTTATCCCTGAGTATTTCATATTTTCTAGTGATGTTTTAAATTAGAGTTTTAAATTTTAATTGATAAACTTCTAGTTGCTTGTTAATTAACAATTCTAATTATTTATTATTAATATATAAACATACAGTTGATTTTTGTGTGTTGATCCTCTATCCTGCAACCTCGATAAATTATTAGTTGTAGAAGCTTTTTTTGGTATTGATACAATTTAGTACATAAACTCTCATAGTCTTGAAGGACATTTTTACTTCTCCTTTCCCAATCTGAATATCTTTTCTTATTGCAATGCATGTATAGTATAAAGTTGAATAACCACTACTCTGGGTGCACAAATCAGTTTTAGCGTATAAGGTTTTGCACTTAAGCATTCAGAACAACCTTTGTCCTATGAATACCTGCCCCTTGGGTGCCTGGGTGGCTCAGTCAGTTAAGTGTCCACCTTTGGCTCAGGTCATGATCTTGGAGTCTGGGGATTGAACCCCACGTTGGGCTCCCTACTCAGTTGGGAGTCTGCTTCTCCCTCTGCCACCCATGCTCTCTTTCTCTCTCAAACAAACAAACAAAATCTTGTTCCAGATTTATTATTTGTTTTTTTATTATTTTTTAAAGATTTTATTTATTTATCTGACAGAAAGAGAGACAGCCAGAGAAGGAATATAAACAAGGAGAGTGGGAGAGGGAGCAGCAGGCTTCCTGCTGAACAGAGAGCTCCACATGGGGCTCAATCCCAGGGCCCTGGGATCATGATCTGAGTCGAAGGCAGATGCTTAACGACTGAATCACCCAGGCACACCCTTTAAAAAAAAAGATTTTATTGCATTCTAGATTTAAAACAAGATGAAGATACCCAGTAGAGAAAGTTACTCACTGAAGTCTCGACAACTGGAAGGTAGTGATTTCAGACTGGAAACCAAAACATGATCTACATGGGCACTGGGGAAAAGAAAGTGGGTAGAAAAGTTGCCTTGACTGGGGTACCTGGGGAGCTCAGTTGGTTAAGTGTCTGACTCTTGATCTTGGTTCAGGTCATGAGCTCAGGGTTGTGAGTTGGAGCTGTGCATCAGCTCTGTGCATAGCACGGAATGTGCCTGAGATTCTTTCTCCTCCCTCTCCTTCCCCCTCTCCTCCTTCCACTGCTTGTTCAGTCTCTCTCTTCCTCTTGCAAATAAATCAATAAGTAAAATCTAAAAAAAAAAAAGAAAATTTACCTGGCAGTAGACAGGAAGTCTTAAGTACATAGGAGGGATTTGTACAGGGGAAATGGGATGATTCAGATCTCCTCAGAGACTGAAAAGGGAAGAAGAGAGACAGACAGTTGGGTAAACCAAGAAACAGAGTCTTAACTATAGGGAATACACTGACTGTCAGCAGAGGGGAGGTGGGTGGGGGGATGGGTGAAATAGGTGATGGGGATTTAGGAGTGCACTTGTGATGAGCAATGGATGATTAAAATAAAAAAACAAAACCCCACAAATCTCTTCATAGACTTAAATATGGCCCCATTAGTTTGGAGATATTTTAGGTAAGAAATTTAAAATACTAGGCGATGGGGAATAGGGGTTTCCATGGAGCATGGATGGACGGAACTCCCTCTTCATGTCAGCAGAGTAGTACAGAGGAGATAAAGAAGCGTGACAGATCATTTCGAGACCTGTCTTTAGAGGTATGAAAGAAACAACCACAGCATCAAACTTATATCCCCCCACCCACAGAGATGTCAGAAGCAGTGCTTTGTGATATTGAAGACACCCAGGGCTACCATTGGCTGAAACAGTGCCTTGAGGACCAAAGCCAAAGGGGGTGACTCCTCATGCCTAAGGGAGGGTATGTATATGTATACACGAAGGGGTCAGGAACTGTGGGATAGATCACTGGGAAGCTTAAATATGGTGGTAGAACAAACAAGTATGAGAATGAAGTGGCCAACCCCATGCATCAAGGGAAGGAAGTAGAACAGTTGTCACTCTAACAACAACAAAAAACAAGGTAAGATGTCTCTGTTCATGTTTCTCCACTTTAGATTCCCATTCCACAACCCCTACACTGCCCTTGTCTAGAAAAAAACCCTTTCCCAGCTTGCACCCCTTCTCATAAAACCTCTCTGCCATCCACTCTCCATTCTCTTCTTGCAAACCAATGTCCTTCTATCTTCATCCTTGTCTTCTACCAGGTGCAAAAGATAATCAGGAGGATAATGTTAGACCATCAACAGAATTTGAAAAAAGTGGAGAAAGCAAAAAAGCCAACAATAATAGTCTGTTACTACAGGATGAACAAGAAAATATGTAAGAATCAGCTGGAGTATAAACCAGAGACCCCAGAGAGCTCTGACGATCCAAGTAATGGCTTGTGAGTGGCAGGGGCCAGAGATCTGAGGATGCAATGAGGATCATGAGGATGCAATGGAGAAATAGGCAACTACACAGAGACCATATCTGAAAAATTGTGGGGATGATGACAATAAAATCTAGCTATCAACAAGAGATGTGTATTTCTGTGAATATTATGATGGTGGGAGGGAAGGAAGTAAAGAGGTAGGTGTTGGAGAGGAGGTGAAACAGGCCCTGGAGGGTTGGGAGACCAGAATGTCAGTTAGCCGGACATTGGAAATAAAGACTGAGTCAGGATTGAGAACTGAAGACAGATTTACATCTTAACATTTTGTCTCACAGGTGTGGAGGGAAAGGACTTGGTATTTCTTCAAGTGTGTGTATATGTCAGTGGTGGGGGGCGAGCAATAGATGGAGAGAGTTATAATGGGTGTAGAGTGACTGGCACTACCACAAAAAGGCAGACAAAAAAATTGCCTTCAGGCCTCCTACCCTATAGTGGTGTTCATTGTAACCCATTCTAGGCGATAGGGACCTGAAGCCCTCACATCCAAAAACTTACCCTCCAGAAAGTCACAGACAGCATCCCCACACACTAAAATAATGATATTTGGAAACCACAGTATCAGCAGTAATTAGTGCACTCTCTTTGTAGAAAATTTTAATACAAAAATAAAATTCAGTAAAAGTTGATCTTTATGTCATCACCGGCATTCTTCAGTATGTCTGTCAGTAATTAAGTATTCTTCCCCTGAAAAGAAAAATCTGTGTGTGTATGTTTGTAATAATGGAGTGGTTTTGGTATCAAATGTAGAGGGTTGAATTAATTATATTCCTTGAGTGGCTTTTTCAGGACCCTCTCCTGTTTATTTACTCATTCATTCCTCTTATTGCTACCCTCCAGCCCTATTTCCTTTTTCTTTTTTTATTTTTTTTAAGATTTTATTTCTTTATTTGACAGAGAGAAACAGAAAGAGATCACAAGTAGGCAGAAAGGCAGGCAGAGAGAGAGGAGGAAGCAGGCTCCCTGACAAGCAGAGAGCCCGATGCGGGCGTCTATCCAAGGACCCTGAGATCTTGACCTGAGCCAAAGGCAGAGGCTTTAACCCACTGAGCCACCCAGGCACCCTCCTATTTCCTTTTTCTTAAGCAGCTGTTCAAATACATTTGATATGTATACTTTTTTTAAGATTTATTTATTTGAGAGCGAGTGAGCACACGTTGGGGGGAGCAGAGGGAGAAGGAGGGAGAGTCTCAAGCAGACTCCCTACTGAGCGTGGAGCCCCACAGGGGACTCAGCCTCATAGTCCTGGGTTGGTGACCTGAGCTGAAACCAAGAGTTGGTTGCCTAACCAGCTGCACCACCCATGCACCCCTTGATGTGTATACTTTTCTTTAGTGTTAATGAAATGTATATTACTGTTTCCCGGGCATTTGTTTTTAATTTACGTATCTGTTAGGTTTTTTTATATTTATACATCATTGTGTCTTCACATTTCACTGAGCCCTGTCTTTAAGATCATCCATGTTCCTACAAGTATGTCTAGTCTGTTGTTCCCTTGTAAATGCATATGTCAGATAAATTCTTTATTTTATAAATTGTAGATATTTGGATTTTTTATATTTGTACCTACCCCATGGCACATGTTTTGTTTAACTTATACCTCGATGTTTCATTGTCTTTGGAGTGACTTGTAAATGTGACTTGGAGTGACTTTAATTTTGGTTTCCACATATTCTTTGTTAGTATATAGAATTGTGATTGATTTTTTAAAATAAACTTATCATTTTGATATAATTGTACAATATCACAACCAGAAAATTGACATTGATGTAATCCATGTACAATTTCAGTGGTTTTATACCTGCTCATCTGCATGTGTATATGTGTGTATTTATGTAGTTTTATTGCATGTGGAGATTACTGTGACAATCCGTACGGTAAAGATATATAAGACTTCCATCAACACAGCAACCTCTCGTGTTGCCTTTTTATCCCCCAACCCTTAAGTTCATAACTCCTAACAACCGCTATCCTCTACCTTTATAATTTTGTTATTTTAAGAGTATTATATAAATTCAATCATTTACTATGTAACCTTTTTGGATTAACTTCTTTTCATTCAGCATAAATCTCTGGGGATTCACTCAGGTTGCTGCATGTATCAATAATTCATTCCTTTTACCCCTAGCATAGTATTCCATGGCATAGATAAGATGTAACACAGTTTGTTTCATCATTCTACCTTTTGAAGGAAATCTGGGGTGTTTCCAGTGTTTGGCTATTAAGAAGCTGCTATAACCATTCATATACAAGATTTTGGGTGAACGTAAGGTTTAATTTCTCTGGAATAAATACCTAGAAGTGTAATTGCTGAGTACTGTGGTAGGTCCATGTTTAGTCTTATATAAGAAAATGTCATAGTTTTCTAGCATGGCTGTATTGTTTCACATTCTAACTAACAGTGCATGAGTAATCCAGTTTTTCTACATCCTCACTAGCATTTGGTTTCATTACTATTTTTTCTTTTAGCCTCTCTGACAGGTAAGTAGTGATATCTTATTGTGGTCTTAATTCACTTGCCCCTGACAACTAATGATGTTAGAGATCTTTTCATATGCTTAATTGCCATCCATATAGTCTCAGCCCTCTTTTATGGGCATGTGCATGATGATGGCTTAGAGCAAGGATATAGACTATATGGATCGAGTCGGAAAATAACACAAGGATTGGAAGTTTTGCTTCATAACAAAATCTAAATCCAATAAGGGTTTCAGTAGGCTAGACTCAGGATCACTAGAATGATGGCTTTAAATCAAACAAGGAAAATTTACTAGAGAAAAATGGCATGTTCACATCTTGGTGTCCCAAACATAGCATCTTGTGAATAAGATGGGAAACATTTGGTTTAACAGTAGTTAAAGTAACAAGTAACAAGGATGTGAAAAGGCTGCCAAAATTCACTGGTAACTTTGACTAAGTTCCACGGAAATGTAGTACCTAAAGCAAGAGGTGACATTCTCTTGTGTTGATAAGACCACATTTTGAGAACTATCTCCAGTTGTGGGCCTAATACTTTTAAGAAGAATAGAGGCAAATCATACAGTAACTAGAGGGAAGCAAGGCAGATGCTGTTGGGATTTGAAATTGTTTGAAGGACAAATAGTGAAAGGAACTGTAGCTGACAGGGTCCTTGTGGGAAACAGATGAAACTCAAATTCAAATAGGACAATGAGAGAAGAGTTTCATGAAGCATTGATTACAAAGGAAGGGAAGAGTATAACAAAACCACAAGAAGTAGCAACATAACCTGGAGCTAGAAACAGGGTGAGTGCTATTAACCCTAGGTCAGATAGAGTGAAGGAGGAGATAGTTACTGGAACCTAGAGAATGAGAGAGCTCTGTGGAAAGAACTCTCAGAAACAAACGTGATGGTCTAGGTAAAGGCATGAAACAAGATTAGGAAAACCCTGCACAAAAGGAGCCAGGGGAATGAGTACTCTGACTTTATTCTCCTCTTTCCCCTCCAGTCATCTTCAGGGGTTTCCCCTTAATTAAAAAATAAATAGAAATCAGGAGATAAGGGAGGCCATTAATAGAGTCCTTCGTTCACAAAGGGCAGAGTAGAGAAGAGTGGAAAATGGATCTGGTGATGCAGATGGAGGATATACTAAGAACACTGAACTCAGAGAAACCAACAGTATCTTTCTTCAGCTCTCTGACGTGGGGTAGTGACTGGACTTGGGCTCCCTAGTGTCGTCATGCTGATGAGTAGTACCACAGTAAGAAACTTAGAGCAATGTCACATAAACTCCCTCAGGCTGTTGATCTGGATGAGTGTGCCCTGGGAAGCTATTTACAAAATGTTCAGTTGTAATTTAGGGACATTTTGTTCTTTCAAATGGGCTAGAGTGTCTTACCATGCCAGTCATTTTCTACACCAAAATCTCCAACAACTGCAGCTGTATTTCCCCTGGCAGAAATCAAGTTGTGTTTTTAAAATTGGTATCACTTGAAAAAGAAGAGTTACTAAATGTAGAAACCTGAACAGTAGCAAGGATGTGGGGTGGCTTGACAACCAGTTTCCTCAATCTTATTTGCTGTGCCATCATCAGGACCTAGCATGGAGCCTGACACAATAGACAACGAGTAAATAATTATTGAATGATGGTATAGACATGGGAAATGAAGGTAGCAGAGTAATGCAGAGAAAGACTTAAGATAGTGACTTGTGTGATATGTGGTTCTAGTCCCAGCTCTAGGTATAACTCAATATATTATCTAGGACTAGTTATATATAACTCAATATATTATATAACTAGGACTAGTTATATAAAATTCCCTTTGTAGGTGGTTTCTGGATATCGAATTCTTTGAATGTAGATTTAGTCAGTAAAAGTTAGGGTCTTTAGCTTCTACTATGTGGCTTATTAATCTGGGTTCAGAAATATTCAAGATAATAGATTGAGTCTCTGGCTTAAGTTTCAATAGAACACAGAGGCTAATCTGTACCCCCCAAAAAGTTCTAGGTACAGAAAGTTCAAATACTTATTTTATTGTAGATTATTGTTTTTATATGAAGCCAGCTTAATATTTAAAAAGTCCCAAATAATTATTTCATTTTAATAAATTGCAAATGAATGTGCATTTAAACTAAGAATAATTCCTTTGGATTGAAATCCTTCACTAACAGTGAAGAACACTTACACTAATAATATCTAACATTTTCAAATAATTATATCTGTAGGTCCATCATTGCTTAGCACTTATGAAATATCAAGCACTTCATATGCATAATGTAATTTAACCCCTACAACCAACTTATGAGCCTAGTACTATTGCTGTCACTATCCTTGGGACATGAGGAACAGGCCATATGGTTAAGTGAGTAAAATAGGGATTCAAACCCAGGCAGTCTTAAGTGTCTGAACTCTTTATCTACTCATTATAAATATTATCATCACTTGACTTTTCATCAGATACATAAGGGCAAAATATGCATATTTTCTGTAAAACAAATTCAAAGATATTATGATTGCATACTTAGTTTTAGAGATTGCATTACAGAATTTTCTCTTTTATGAAACAGATATCTAAACATACTTGAGTTCATGCATTTCAGATATCACTTAGAAAAAACATGTATGGGGTGCCTGGGTATCTTAATCAGTTGAGTGTCTCACTTCTGCTCAGGTCATGATCTCAGGGTGGTCCTGGGACAGAGCCATGGGTAAGACTCCCTGCTCAGCAGGGAGTCTGCTTCTCTCTACCCCTCCCCCAGTTCATGCTTTTTGTCTCCCCTCCAAATAAATGAATAAAATCTTAAAAGGGAAACAAAAAAGAACAAATCATATACATTTGGAAAATTCTTTTGCAGAACACAGCTGCTGGGTTAAATTAGAACAATTGCCATGAGCCAATGGCGATAACTTTAAACTAGTTTAGCAGGAGCTCTGTCAGCCTACAGTGTGCACCTGGGTGAGTGTGTGGCATGCTCTCTAATTTATGACATCCTACAGGGTGCTTAATTCATCACAGGGCCTGTCTTCTAGCCTATGTGGTCTCAAACGTGGGACTCCTCTCTTCATGATCGTTGCTCTGAAAAAGAGATTCTTCTTTTAAGGAATCTCATACTTGTCCTATACACTTTGAAAGTGTGGAATTTTGTAGGACCCACTTTCAATTAGGCTTCTGCTATATAACATACTATTTTTCTTTTGCCTTCCACAATCCTAATAACCAGCTAGTAGAAGGAAAGCAAAATAGTGAGTTCAGTCAGCACTCTCAACATTTGAAGGACTAGTATTATATCAGATTTTTTAAAAGATTTTATTTACTTGAGAGAGGGTATGAGCAGGAGTGGAAGGGGAGAAGCAGGATCTCCGCTGAGCAGGGAGCCCAACCTGGGGCTCAGTCCCAGGACCCTGAGATCATGACCTGAGCTAAAGGCAAATGCTTAACTGACTGAGCCACCAAGGTTCTCCTAAATCAGATATTTCTTAATTTATAATGATAATAGTCGTAGTAAAATTTCATTGTTTATTTTTAGTGACCTGTGATAACATTTTAGGGCCCAAATGTATTACCACTACATAAAGTTACTAGAAAGCACAAGGCAGACCAAATTAGACATGGGAGAGGTATCTAACCTTTGGATTTCAGATACATACAGAGGAAAGGATGCTGAAAAATTATAGAATGTTTTCTTCTTTAAGTTTCTTTCATCCCACAATATTCTCTTTAGGAAGTCAAAAAAAATTTTTTTGCATTGTATATTACATATCGTATAGTGCAGTATTTGCCAACTAAAGTTTTGGAGCCTGGCACACCTGGGTTCATGACTTGGGGCAAATAATTTTACCTCTCTGACACTTGGTGTTCTTACCTGCAAAATGGGGTTACTACTTATTTTCTCTGCTTCCCCGAGGATTAAGTGAGAATATGTCAATCACCTTGATTAATGTGTGACAACCAGTATGGCAGGAATGGCTGGGAGGTTTTTTATTTTTTTAATTCTTAGTAAACTGTGCCAACGTGGGGCTCAAACCCACAACCCCAAGATCAAGAGTCCCACACTCCACTGACTAGCCAGCCAAGTTCCCTAGAACATTCTTTCTTACATGTCAGTTTTGCAAAGAAGAATGGAAATTGATCTGGGTCCTATTAACAATTATTGTGGGCAAAGAACACTTTAGAAAATTACAACTGAAGGAATCAGGGGCACTTGCTAAAGATTTAAAGACCTTCCCCCAAAGTACTCATGGCTAGAGAGGGGAGCCACCTCTCCCTAGTTAACTTTCCTGACAATAAAGAATTTCATTCCAGCCAAAGTTACCCACCCACAAAACCAAAGGGCAAGAATAGATGCCCATAGGGACTCTTGGGTGGCTCAGTCCGTGAAGTGTCTGCTTTCAGCTCAGGTCATGATCCCAGGCTCCCTGCATCAGGGAGCCTCCTTTTCCCAATCTCTCTGCCTGCTGCTACCCCTACTTGTGCACTCTTTCTGTCTCTTTCTCTGACAAATCTTAAAGAAGAAGAAGAAAAAGGAGGAGGAGGAAAGGGGGAGGAGAAGGAGAAGGAGGAGGATGAGGGGGAGAAGGAGGGGAAGGAGGAGGAGGAGAAGAAGGAGAAGGAGAGAACAAGGAAGAGGAAGGAGGAGGGGGGAAGAGGAGAAGGAAGAAGAGGAGGAGAAAGAAGAAGAAATACCCATAAAAATATGCCTCCCTTCCCCAGAGTAGGAAAGCCTAAACTGTAGTTGAGGAATTGCTGGAGGCTCCATGTGGACAAGTATGAGAGTAAAAAGGACTCCAGCCATGCAGTCTTGAAAGGTTGTGTGTGTGTGTGTGTGTGTGAGAGAGAGAGAGAGAGAGTGTGTGTTAGTTTTACCTCCAGTAGCCCTAGGACATTCTCACCTTGGAGACAGGAGAAAATCTCCAGCTTTGGGCTGTGGGATGGGGAGGGGATGGAGGAGTACCAATTTCGAAATTGCTACTGCCGGAGGAGCCAGCCTTGGCAGAGATGGTGGGTCCCGAACCGCGGGATGTCTGGCGGGCGAAATAATGACACGGACACGGAAATCTAATGCAAGCTGACAGACCCGAGGTCAGTCAGGAGAGACCTATGAAGCAGGCTCAGGCGCGCGCTCTGGCTTTTTAGCATTGGCTCTCTAGCTCTAGCTCTCTAGCTCTGGCTTTGGCCCTCTTGCTCTACTTCTCTCTCTTCTTCTGTCTCTCTTTCTCTGTCTGCTTCGCTTTCTGCTGCTTTCTTTGCTTCTTTGCTTCTGTCTCTCTTTGCAGGCTCTCTCTTGCTGTTCTCCTCAAAGGCTCTCTTTTCTGGCTCTCTTGCTGTTTCCTTGCAGGCTCTCTGCCTTTGTCTCTCTTGACTGACAGGGGCCCCAGTCTTTTATTATTTAAAAGTGAGGAAGTTGAGTGGTGCAGTTAAATCTTTAACTGCTTTTGCACCTGCCCTAGAGACAGGATTAGTATTGTTACTGCAGGGTACAGAGTGATTGCTTAAACTCACAGAAGTTGAGACCATTGAGGCACAGGGATCAAGAAATACAGATGGTGCAGCTGCTTTGGAAAACAGTGTGGAGATTCCTTAAAAAATTAAAGATAGAGCTACCCTATGACCCTGCAATTGCACTACTGGGCATTTACCCCAAAGATACAGACGTAGTGAAAAGAAGGGCCATATGCACCCCAATGTTCATCGCAGCAATGGCCACAATCGCCAAACTGTGGAAAGAGCCAAGGTGCCCATCAACAGATGAATGGATAAAGAAGATTTGGTACATATATACAATGGAATACTATGCCTCCATCAGAAAGGATGAATATCCAACTTTTGTAGCAACATGGACTGGACTGGAAGAGATTATGCTGAGTGAAATAAGCCAAGAAGAGAAAGTCAAGTAT